>MJUU01043782.1:0-31175 GCA_002080025.1 Modiolus philippinarum | reverse complement strand
GGGATACGGGTTCATATTCCCTGTCTGTGTTTTATATCCCCTGAGCCGTCAGGCGAAGGGGATATAGGGCACAGACAGGGAATATGAACCCGTATCCCCTGTGAAGCCCGAATAACTTTTATATTCTGCTAGAAGTGCTCTAATTTTTCTATTAAAATCGTTTAAAAATTTTGATTTTCCTACCACGGGGATACGGTCTCATATCCCCTGTCAAGGTAACCAATCAAATTGCAGGATTTACCTGGATATTTCACTTCAGCAGAATATATACCTATACCAAATGTTGAGATCCGGCGTATCTGGGACCTCGCTGACAAAAGTAGGTACATACTTTTACCCGATGTTGAAATCCGTCGTAGTGGGGACCTCGCTGACAAAGGTAGTTACATGCTCATGGCACAGATCCGGCATATTGAGTATCTTGCTGACAAAGGAAGGTACATACCCAAGGTTTGGGGACCTTGATGACAAAGGTAGGCACATGACCAAGGTAGAGATCCGGCGTATTGAGGACAAAGATAGGTATAATATCAATGATTGAAATCTCTTGTCTACAAAGAAAGGCACATACCCATGATTGAAATCCGTCGTATCAAAGCTCTTGCTTACAAGGTAGGTATATACCCTGAAAATGTTACAATGGTTTGGTTTTCCATGGCTGATGCAACCAAAGTTCCCCAAAAATTATAAGTATTCTGATAACTTACATTGTCCACACCGTTTATACATTCCTATATCAATGTTGGCAGTTTATATGTCTTTTGTATTTCTATGTGCATAATTTTTTGTTTGTTGTGTTTATATATGGCATTTATCTGTACGAAACTAGATTGTCAATCTAAATATTTTTTGGAGTCACATGATACTTTTTTCAAAGAAAGCGATGCTAGACTATACTGATGCAAAAAACAAAAAAAAAAAAAACTTGGCGTCCGTCGTTGTCCGTCCGTCCGTCCGTCGTAAACTTTTTCAAAAATCTGCTCCTTTGAAACCGCTGAACCAAATTTAACCAAACTTGGCCTGAATCATAACCAGGGTGTGTAGATTTAAAACAACATGGTTGCCGTTACTAAAAATAGCATACAGGTTTTGGCAAATAACTCAAAAACCATTACAGATATCAAAAATCTGACACGAAGTAAAAGTGATCAGCATGACAAGATCTATCTGCCCTGCAATTCTGATGAAAATCCGAAAACCCGTCTTAGATTTATTGACCTTTTTTGCGAAATTTCAAAATTCTGATATTTCTAATTTTTTATCATAAAAACTATAACAGATAGAGGTCACCTTCAAATTGCAAAAATGTTCAGCATATCAAGAACTCCCCATCTAGAAACTTTGAAGAAAATCTGAATACGTATAGAGTAGTTATTGCCCTTTATTGGTCAAATTTTTTGTAACGTTATACATTTTACCTTGTATTTCGATAAAGATTTGAGATAGAGATCAAGATTTAAAGCAAAAATGTTAAGCATGTCAAGGACTACATTTTATCTTCATGGTGGAAGTTCTGGACCAAGATGGCCGCCAACGGGGAACTTAGTTTAACATTGGACCCTATTGGAAAACGCATTCAAAGATCATCTCCTCTGAGACTACTTGACCAGTTGGAACCATACTTGGTCACAACTGTCCTTAGTTGGTTCCGTTTGAAAAATGTGTCCGGCAAGTTCCCATCAAATCCAAGATGGCCGCCAGCGGACAACATAGTTCATCATTGGACCCTATGGGAAAACACATTCAAAGATCTTCTCTTCTGATACTACTTGTCTAATTGAAACCATACTTGGTCACAACCCTAGTTGGTCCCCTTTAAAAAACGTGTCTTGCAAGTTCCCATCAGATCCTAGATGGCCAACAGTGGGGAACTTAGTTTAACATTGGACCCTATGGGAAAACACATTCAAAGGTCATCTCCTCTGACACAGTTGGCCATAAACTACCAGTCCAATTATAACCAAACTAAGTCACAATGGTCTTTAGATGGTCACTTCCAAAAAAGGTTTCCGGCAGGTCCGTACCTAATCCAAGATGGCCGCCAGCGGGGAACATAGTTTTAACATTTCAACCTATGGAAAAGACATTCAAAGATCTTCTTCTCAGAAACTACCTGTCCAATTATAACCAAACTTAGTCACAATGGTCCTTNCAGTGGGGAACTTAGTTTAACATTGGACCCTATGGGAAAACACATTCAAAGGTCATCTCCTCTGACACAGTTGGCCATATTACATCTAGGTTTATTATCACACTAGAAATGAGACCCTTTATCATTGAGGTTATTGTCTATGCTAGCTTTGGAGCAGGTGAGCTACAGGCTCTTGAGAGCCTCTAGTTTGTAAGTCGCTGTCGTGATTTATCAACCCGATAAAAATAAATATTCACCGAGCTGTAGGCGAGGTAAATATGCATTTTTCAGGGTTGATAAATCACGATGGCGACTTATAACAAAGCCAGTAATTGATTTTTTACACGAATAAACTTATTATTACAGTAGGCAGTCTAAACATATTTGGTACCACAATACTTTTAATTGAAATATGTTAAATTCTAAAAATTTACAAAATATTATTTTTACAACAGCAAAATCAAAACCAAACATGGAATTCAATTACTGGCGTTGTTGGACATTTTTACTATTCATCGTCGAAACCGAAACCGAATCCGAAACCGAAACAAGCATATACAAAATAAAAGGCGTTTGAAATGTTAAATCTTTGTTTAGCTGTTTTAATTGTTTAGCTTTCCTTTTTGAAACCCCTTAGACTTTCAATTGATAATAAATACAGTGTAGTAGAAGTAATTTGTAATTCGATAATTGAATGCAAAATTGTTTATTTTTTAAATTTTGTTCAGCTATTTCTCTTGTTGATTGCGTTTGACCCCATTATTACTTTAAACGTTTTTATTACGACCGCAAAGGTTATGGCGCTGACGTCATAGTGAGGATCGGCGCCTGTGAACAGCATTTCGTTGGTTCGAGTTGACGGATTATAATCAAATTTCGATAGAATGTTTCTTGGAATGCGCGTCATCTGTTTTTTTTTATATTCTTTTGGGATGCTAGCCCTATCCTTTTGACAAAAAGGGCCAAAGAGGGCATATATTTGATGTTTTATCGTAGAGTCTTTATTATTTATCGGATTTTGTATGGGTTTCCTTCTGTATTCCTAGGAAATTTCAAATCTGGAGTATGCAAAGAATTTTATGTTCACATCTTACGATTATGAGATAAATAAATCGCACACAAAAATGCGGAACACCTAGTTTTTCGTTCAAAAACTAGGGTTTTCATGCGAAAATTAAGATATTTAATACGAAATCTGAGTTTCTAATCGGTAAACATCGTATTGTTTGTAAAGTACCTGGCATTTCGCACGAAAAGTGCAGTTTCCTATCGAAATCAAATAGAAACTAGGGTTTTCCTTCCCAAACTGCAGTTTTCCGAACGGAATCGAAATTGAGTTTAAATCGAAAACGCAAATTATAGTTTTAACCAATGAGACATGGACATGGAAATCAATTAGGTGTTTATCGTTCATCCAATCAGAAACAGAGACCCCATTTCAAAATTTAATTAAACCAATCAAAATCGTTACCTATTGATTGTTTATAACTTTCTTTTTTATTCAATCTTTGTAATTTGTTTTCGAGTTATAGATAATATAAATCAAATAGACTGGTTCTTGTGGGTGCGAACGAACACCTGATTCGCGACAGGCTTTATTTCTGTAAGATTTACTTTCCAATAACCATTGGACTGAAGGTCAAATTTCAAAATGATATGCATTTGTACTCAAATGCAGCTGCGGGGGGTATTAGTCTGGCTTTGCCGACAGCTCTAGTTTTAAGCTTAAATTCATGAAATTTAATTATCACAACATATAAAACTCTTTGAAAAACATATCTAAAATAAAATCTTTAAAATCTGAATTGTTTTGGTAATGACTTGAAATATTACTATTGATACCTAGCTTTTCTGTTATTGTTGAAATTTGTATATCGCAACATTTAAACAGTAGCTTCGGTATTTTGTTATTTTAAGTCTTTTGAAGAAAATGATATTTGAAATACATTTTGAAGAGTCATTATTGTTCCATTAATCTTAAAATATTAAGTTTACTACAAACTGAAAATATTACTTTTAAATAGGAAAAATTAAAGGATATGGAGTGAATGTACATGTGACAAAAACGCACACGATACATAGAAAACTCCAGTTTATCAAGGACAGGGCTTTTATTCCTGTCTACATCTTGATGTCACCTGAGGGTCTTTTTTTACTAAAAGTCATAAAATATTGCAGCATATAAAACTGATTTACAAGGATACGATGAAATTAAATTTAAAAGAATAACTAAATTGTTTTGGTCATTTCTAAATATTGAGCTTTACCTGCAAACTAAAAAATTCTGCTTTTCAGACCCGAGTCATACAAAAATTTATGAAATTTGTATGTTGCAATATATGAAACTTCTTTGAAGTATATTGTGAAATAAGATTTTCAAAGATAATAAATCAAGATCGAGTTTAAACAATAGACTAAAACATAACCATAAAATAACCTTTTCTCCAGAGATTTGTTAAATTAAATACCTAAATCTAATCTAAAACGGCGAAATCTCTCTAGAATCTGCTCTTCGTTCAGACCAATATGGTCACCAGCACCACTCTTTTATAGAATTTCTTACTTATAATATTAAAATACAAAAAATAAATCTGTTATTCACTTTTTGTTTTTGCTGGTAGTCTATACTCTCTTTTTTTGCATTTCGCTTTTTATGTTTAGCGAAACTCGCATGCATTACGTGCGTTTTTGTGTATACATTTTGTTTGAATTTAATATTATGTTGATCTCTAACTGCTCCCATGTAAGAACCTTTAAGTCCTTTAAGTTCAAGTTTAAAGACAAAATATTAATTCAAAAAGAAATATTCAGATCAACATGCATACGAAAAAGGCCAGAAACCATTTTTATTTGCTTTCTTAAATAAAAGATGAATAATTAAAAAAAAATAGTGTTTCTTATAGTATGAAGTAACTAAATTCCGAAGTTACTGTGAATTTTTATTCTGCATATGCGCATTTCGACAACTTATGTCTCTTCAATGCAGATAAAATGTAAACGTTTGGAGGATCATAAAGTCAAAGATGTTTAGAACTGATAGAGAACAAATTACCAAATATGATCTAAATAGAAAGCCAAAATCAGCTAAGGACAGAGCTTGGAATGAGGGAGATACTTCATAGTTTCAGATTTTACAATAATTAGATATTGTAAGGTTCCAAATACAATCGGCTTTCGGGTCAGCACCGAAGTACTGACTACTGGTTTCATAGGGATAAATTTCCAATTGACTTGCCGATAAAACATATATAAAGAGGAACAAAAAAGAATTCATTCTGTATAATATGGTTTCGGTTTCGATCTCGTTTTCGGATTCGGTTTCGACGATGAATAGTAAAAATGTCTTTGAAGAACAATTGTATTATTGCGCTATTAAATTGAAACGAACAATCAGGACAATATTTTTTGTCGTTGTGTCATTTTACTTTCGTTTTTTATTCGGCCTAAACCCTGCACTATCACATTCCGCATGACCGCTGTTGGTCTATTTTAGGATGTTAGCCTAGAAGCGGAAATATCACAATTTAACATGACCTGAAAGTGACTTAATGACCAATTAGAAAATAAGAAACATCTCATGTAATAATTTCTTTTATCATTTTTTTTTATATTAGTTGTTCGCTGTGATTGGTTCAGTTGACGTCACATGACGTTCTGTAAATATGGCGTAAATCTGGTATTTCCATTACTAGTAAATGACGTTCTGCATGTGGAAATGTCAAGTTTACAACATATTTAATATGCTAACACATCTCGAGTGTTACGTGCCAATCAAAACAAGAATGCTACCATGTTATATTGGTATATTATTTAGGCAAGATGGCCAAACAACATGAAGAAAGGAGGAGAAAAGTATTGGAAAGGAGAGAGGCCAGACGACAAAAGAGAGTGGTTAAAACACAAGAGAAACTGCAGAGAGAAAAAGAGCGGTTAGAGCTCAAGACCCCCGACATTAAACCCACCAGACCCTCTTACGAGGAGAGACGACAGAAACTCTTAGAAAGGAGAAAACAATTATTGGATGACGATTGCGTCAAAATTGAGGTACAAATTGATGACAGAAAAAAGGACATGCTTATTTGTTCCAAAGGAGATCCAGATGGAATGCCGGACGTCTCCACCTAGATATGTTTTATAATTGCTCTCTGTATGTACTTGTAACATGAATAAAAATATTGCATTTAAAAGGATTAAATATCATTGCAACAGCAAAATAAATCGATTCTTCGATTCTTTATTTGCAAAAACTACACCCCTAGGGGGTCCAGCAAATACAAAAACCACTGCTTCCCAAGTGCGGCTCGCGTAAATTGGTGGTTTATGTAACCCGCGACTGTGACTGCTGTAATCAGATGTATTGTGGGTATATTCAGACGAAATAAACATCCGGTATGACGATAAAAGTGGAATTTAGGGAAGAAGTCCTATTTTAATCATTTTTAACTTCTGTAATTAAACGTAGAATACGGGTAAATTGTAGAGCTAACCAACCGTTACAACATTGACATAGAAAGTACGTTAAATATGTGAATATAAACAAATCTTATAAATCTTTAATTACTTTACAATTTCCTATTTTCTTGTCACAAAATACGAATATAACACAGCTTATATACAATGGATACATATATAGTTCAAACAGTTTGATTTGCGCAGACGTCTGCCAAGATACCTGGTTTTTAACCTAAATACCGAGACTTTGGCTGATGTAAGCGCGACAGTTGGCTTCTGTAGGTGCGACCTATGGTTTATGTAAAAATATTCAAGTGCGACAGTTTAGTACTGTATCCAAAGCAAATAATACCTGATGTTTTGTGCGTTATTTATTTATATATAAATTTGTATGACACATATCGTTTATAAGAAAAAACTTATTTATAAATTGACAGTCTAGAATAGTCGCTTTAGTGTCATTGGTATCAATCAATCACGTATAAGCTTGAATCTGTTTTAATTGCTAGTGAAAAACGGAAAGCAGTTTTTTTTCGTGAATAACTACGTTTTTTTCTTTCAAGATTGTGGTAATGGAGTTAGTGGTATACCTGTATTGGGTTTTAATCGTATATTTATTGTACTATAGGGAAACGGGACAGATGAAGGGGAGGTTTGGGTACCCATAAACCGGTTTAACCCTACCGCTTGCTTTTTGTTTGTGCCGGCTGTCCCGAGTTCCTATCGTCGTCTGCGTTTGTCTTTTGTCTTATTCGTGTTCATCATGTGATTATAATTTTCAGTCATTTAGATGTTTACTGTTATGCATTTTTTACATTCTCAACTGTAACTGAAATGATATTATTCCTTCCGTTATTTTGAACCCGAGATTGTCTGAAATTCATACGTTCTAGTTAATCTCTGTATGCAAGTTTTCTTCAAAAAAATCTGAAAGTATGATAGTGTGAGATATTCTCTCAAGAACAAGTACATATGTATGCATGATAAAACACAAGCAATACAAGGCAGAAAAACACTTTTATTGTTATTTTTTTTGTAATCTGCATTTGCAGCTTTGCGCCATTGCAAAAACATACATGAACCTTCTTTATAACAAAGACGTCATATATCTCTTATGTATCTAATATTTTCAACATTGTATCACAACATTGAAGGTTACATGTAATGTGAAAATCAAAAATTTGTTTTGATAATGTACTCAAAGGGACAGTCGACTTGCATTTCATTACACCATCATCAGAGGTATCACTTTATAGTGTCCCAGAAATCTCCATACCTGGAAAGATAATAAAATGCAATTATTTTCGATAATTTTACCGAACAGGTTTGTAAATTGGTTTTATTAAATGATAAGGAATTTTGCTTTTCGCAGATTGATCGAGACAGCGTTTCCTTGGTTGTACCTCAGTGTGAGTAGACCTTACGCGAGGTCTACTCGGGATTTTTACTTGACCAACAGTAGACGTCATTTCATTACCAAACAACTAATCAAATTGCGCATTGTTACTAACATTCGTCTGTGTGACATCTGTTGCTTGTTTCGAAACGGATGGCAAACACAGAGGGATTCAACCAATACTAGAAAAACTACCGTTCATATTTACATGCAAAAATTGAGAAGGGAATAAAAATCGATCCACAACATTGAAATTGTTGTGTCGACAAAGTTTTAAATGAGAACGAAGAAAAGTCAAAATATATATGGCGTGCAGGTATTGAACAGAAGTTTGATCATTATTACACTTTCTACAATGAAATATAAAATATATGTTTTTGTTGAATATATAATAATAATATACTGTTTTAGGGTGATGAAATTTTCATTTTTTACTTGCCGTCCGAGGACAAGTAAAAACTGTTCTAGCAAATAAACAAAAAGCAAAATTCTTTATTACATTTAATAAAGCATTTATTGACTTTTCATTTCGTCTACTCATGACTATACGGACCTGGTCAAGGATTGGTTAACCCCAGCCGCTGGGCTCGGTCAACCAATCGCTACCAGGTCCGTATAGTCATGAGTAGACCTCATTTAAAGTCAATACTTCCATAATGTCTCAAATTGTTATGCAAGTTAACATACAGCACTTTTGTGGGTAATAAGAATAAAAAATGAATTCAGAACTTGTGCATTGAGAGATATGATTAGTTTGTAGAATGCAGGTACAAGCAACCGTAATGTATCAAAAAAAAAAAAAAAAAAAAAAAAAAAACAAAGTTCGTTTTTAAATGATAATTATTTTTGTGTGTCACCTAATTATCATTTTTTAAAGGAAACTGATCGGACAAATTTTGAAGAAATTTTATTTGAAAGGTAATTTCGCTCGTTTTCAGTAGTTTTTACGTGCATTGTATACAAATACACTATTCGATGATATTCCAGCCAACTATATTTTCAAAATACACACTTTATTCAATGTTAATTTTTTTCTATATTCCGTTGCACTTTATAAAAATCCAGTTACATGCAAAATTTCACAAAACTCCGGTAAAACACACACTAACACTATATGTCAATTCAGAATTTAAAGCACCTATTAATTATTGCGATTCCTTGAAAATATAATTAATTTTCTGAATTTACAGTAGCTTTTTTTATAAAACAGTAAATTTTGAATTTTTTTGAGAAGCAAAGCAGAACACGTTTAAAGCAGAATAATAACATTCTGGTTTACAATATTAAAGCAGAAACGGTGATCGAGCTTGGTATTTACCATTCTAGATACATAAATCAAAGTCTCATTTACATAAGCCAAATGTCGCAGATACATTAGCCATATACCGCATGTCCGTTTATATACATAAACCAAAGCCGCCTTAGAAAATGAATCTTCATCGCTGTTTGTTACGTAAACTGAAGAAAATGGGCATTTGACAGATATCACTTGAAACATTTACCAGTCTTATAAAAATCAATAACTAGTTTATGTTGTCTCACCTTTTGTATTGTTATATTCCTTCTTTCAAATCGTCAACCTTTAAAACACGCAAAGCACGATTAAGTTAGCTACAGGTCAAACTTATGTACCGCATTTCGGGTACTAAAGTTTACTTCCGAAAAACAGCTATTCTAGAGTATTAAGATATTCATAGTTTCGTTGATTTAGGCAAAAAATACCATTTTCAGCAAAATATTTCAAAAATTACAGCAGTAAACTGTCTCAGGTTACATTAATCATCAATTTCTCGAGCCGCACTTGGGAATCACTCGAGCCGCACTTGGGAATCAGTGAAAACAGTGAATAAATAAATAAAAAATAATGCAGTCGAGGTTTATCACTAGGTATTATTGTACAGAGCAACAATTACAGGAAAACTGCGGTCACGTTTGGAATGTGAGTAATTTTTATAAAGTTTATGGAACATTTTAGAATAAAAGCTCACAAGGAGTCAATTATGATAATTTCCTTACTATCAAGGTGAAAATTGGGTCATGATCTCATTGTCAGTTGGTTATTCCTATTTGTTATCATTTGATTTGGCTAAGTAGGTTTTTTTCTTTTGATTTATATCCTTTTTTTAACTTTTGTGGCTAGTTTTAGGACAACGTTTATTAACAACGGTTTAACATTTTGTTCTTCGTTTCGACAATCTGAGAATACGGACCGAGTTGGTACCGAAAAAGTTCTAGATGATCATTCGATACATATTACGTGTGAATGCAAAGAACAAGGTACGGTTTGGGTCAAAATTGGCCCTGAAAAAAAAATATATATAACAGGCGGATTACACTCACAGATAATTGTTTTAAGAGATAATTTCGTTTTAAAACGTCGAAAAACTCAACAAATGTTAATACGACGTTATCGATACGACAGCGCACAGTCATGTGTATTTCTGATCCTTTATGTTAGATACGTACAGAATGAACATCTTTTTATATATTACACATGTAGAAATACCTTTTGCTGCAATATCGTTAAAATTTACGACAGGAACGATTTTGCCCCATTACGTAACTTGCCCTTTACTGATACGTTATAAGTTAACCAATACCTTACAGTTATAAGTTAAAATAGGCATAGTATGCAAATTCATTCGAATTGTGTGTGAACTCATAAGAGTTGACGTTGAAGCACGATTAAAGCACTCTGGAGACATGAAAATTTCTGAATGCTTTGGAAAGTAGTCAGACGTGGTTTTTAAGATGCCTTTTCAAAGACTCTGTTGAACACCCTTGTTTTAAGCCATTCCGCGACGAGTGGTTCACAAATTCATAAAAAAGAATGTCGTATCGATATTTGCATACTTGATAAATTCAGACAATATTAAATTGGTGTGAAGACAATTTACATAGCAACAACAGTTTCAGACCAATGAAACGGCTTGGCCATGATGTTTTCGATAGCCAGTTAAAAGGAAAAGTGATTATCGCTTAATGATTGAATAATATTGTATTTGCTTGGCCCCTATGGGCGTAAATTTG
The DNA here is from genome assembly GCA_002080025.1 of Modiolus philippinarum. Lineage (NCBI taxonomy): Eukaryota > Metazoa > Mollusca > Bivalvia > Mytilida > Modiolidae > Modiolus > Modiolus philippinarum. The sequence goes on along the minus strand of MJUU01043782.1, from coordinate 20,166 downwards.
CAAATGAATATTATTATTATAATAATTGGAACTTTTTGGAACTTCGTGGCATGCAGCTTTCTACGGAGTAATTCCAACCACCTTCCAAACAAACAAACAAATAAACAAGCAAGCAGACAGACATAAAATGACATTGTATTCTAAATTCCTCACCATGTTATTTTCAGTTAATAAAAGACTCTAAACTCAACTCGGCTAAGGCGAACCCTCCACATTCTCCAAGCATACAAAGATTTCCAATCATACCAGTATACCAGTGCGCTACAGAGACATTCTAGTTGGTCGTCAATAGGGCGTAGCTTTATGATTAGAAGGTTTTTGTATGCTAGCAAGGTATCCATAATTAAGGCGTCTTCGGCACATTTTAATAATAAACATGTGTATAAGGGCGTCCGCTGTTTGAAAAAGATTGAAAAATCACTACCTCGGATCTGCCCTTGTACAAACGATATATATATATATTTCACATGTTTAAGAATAGCTGTCGTCACTTTTGCTGTGCCAGCAGTCTTCTACAAATAAACCACCCATTTACTTAATAGTCTATCGAGAGTGTTTATTTTTGTGAGAAATGTGTTCTCTCATATCCAAACAGATCATAGTCTAGTTTGTAAATTTGGAATATTTTATCTTCAAGGGACGTTGTATAATATTTATATAAAACTTTACTAGCATTAGCTGCATGTGTTCGTGAGAGATACACGTCAGTCGAAGAAAGCCAATTTTTAGTTTTATTATTCCATGCCCCAATCCTACAAAGAAATGTTTCAGTAAATTGCTGAATATTTTCCATTTTACCAATGATCATATTTTTATAATATTCCAAAGGCAACTGCACTTGTGACTGCCAATGTGGGTCGTGGCACGTATGTATTGCTGTTATAAACTCACTAAATAAATTTATAGATGTGTTGCATACTAAATTTAAATAATTCTCAGCATCTTCTGAAGATAAGTGCAGATAGGCTGATAATAATCTTTCTCTTGGTTCTCGAACAAAAGTAACTTTAGTCCAGGAATCGTTATGCAGAAAATGGAGTATTTCATGCTCTTTTAATCTCGAGAAGTACAATAAATCATTGGTATCATGAAAACTTGTCACATTTGTCAAATTCTTATTCTGTAAAAACTGAAACACCTGTTTCCAGTACGTACTGGCTGCCTTGGCATTCCACAAAAATACAATCTTGAATTCTGGAACAATAAACGGTGAAATTATCCCAAATAACCTTTTCCAGTTTATTTCCTCTTCATACTTTAATTTTTCAGGATCTGGAATGAATACTTCACCAGGCGAATTATTCCATATCAACAAATTTATTGCAACATACAGTAGTATCAGAAAAATACACCTTGAATCAGTTTTCATCATTACATTGCAGTTGCGTACATGTGCACACACAGCTGAAATCAATTTAAAATATATATTTTTTTTAATATTTATTTGTAAAAAGAGACATAAACCCATTAGGGTTATAGCAAATACAATGTACAATGTACAATAAGAAACAAATACATACAGCACAAGTTAATCATTTGTAATATTCAATTAGAATATAGATTAGGTTATAGTTATTGAACAATCATGTCGGTATATGCTAGTTAACGTACACTACTTGTTAGTAGTCTACCTGTATTGGGTTATATTCGATTCGTTTGTTAACTAAACTATATGGAAACGGGACAGATAAAGGGGAGGTTTGGGTACCTATAAACTGGTTTAACCCTACCGATGGCTTTTGCTAGTGCCGGTACCAAGTCCGGCTGTCCCGAGTTCCTATCGTTGTTTACGTTTGTCTTTTGCCTTATTTGTGTTTTTCCTGTGTACATGTAATTATAATTTTCAGCCATTGTACAAGTGTCTCCTGTTGTCTCTTTTATTTCACTGACCAGGGCTCAAACAGGCAGGTTTTAGGAATACCATGATTTTCTTAACCCGATGGAAACTAATGTTCAAAAAGTCATCGATGCGTGTGCCAAAAATGCCAGACATTTATTTATTTATTTATTTCGGGCGACACAGATTCTAATTATTATAGATAATTACTAAATTGCCTCAGAAAAGGTAGAACTGTTTTTTGTTACTTTCGAATAGACAAGTGGCCGGAAGGGTCGAACTTAATAATTATTGGCAAGTAGCCCCTCCCCATTCTATATATCATTTTCCTATAATATTCATCAATGGTTTTAATCTGGGATACATCTTTATTTAAGGCCTGACCAAAGGCGTTTCGGTCGAAAATGTTACCGTCAAGCCTAGATCTTTATTTAAAGGTCGCACCTTTAGTTTCTTTAAGAATTGGTAAGGGTGACATCCGGGGACCTGTTACATTACAGGGAGTTTTCCGACCCGACAGAGGTTTTAAAATCGATATTTACTAAAAGTTATAAAATAGACCTTAACAACAACCTTCACCCTCACAGGGGAATAGTTTTTGACCCTCATTATCAAGACAATCAGCTTTTTCCGGTTATGAATACTTATTCACGTACCAAATTTTCAAAATATTCTAGCATCTTTTCAGGATCGTTATTGCTATCCAACACTCTGGTCATTTTTGTTAAGAATCGACCGGCCTCCTTCCCTGGAAGATTATTACAGCATTTAAGTGGAAAAGATTGTTAGTCCGATTTGGGGAAATTGTTACGTAAAAATCTGGTAACTGTCCACGGGCAGGATGTGTATGTGTTTGTGGGGTGGGGTGGGGGGGGGGTAATTTTGGCAGTGTACATGTATTTTATACGCTTTTGATATATCCTATTAAATGGAAAAGATTTTTTTTACAAAAGTCCTGTAGAATTATAGAGAACCATAATTTCAGGCTCTGAAATCTGATATTTTCCTGGTTTGATAAAAAGGGGGTTCCGTGTAGTGTTTTTCTGCTGAAAATGATATTACATTTAATTAAAAAAACTTGTATTGATTAAACTTTTTTTTCACTAAGTCATGCATTCAAACTTTACTCCAGGTAATGAACCATGCGGTATAACTGAGGAAGTTTATGCACACCTTGACTTTGCATAAACATACGAACAACAAGAACAAAGGAAAACATCCATGTCACGTGTTAAAGCAGTAGATATTAATTAAGAGTCTCCTCTCCTCAGTTCAAACAACTGTTTAACAAAAGAAACTACCGTATAAGTGGTTATTTTCGCGAGGGCTTAATTTTCGCTATATTCGCGAGCATTGAAGTCGCAAAAATTGCATACCGCCAAATATAATTCATATGAGACTTTATACAGTTAATGATTAGAAATCGCGAAAATTGAGTCCCGCGAAAATAAAGTCCAACAATTTTGAAATGAATCGCGAAATTTGCGTCCCGCGAAAATAACCACTTATACGGTATTTTATCCTTATCATGGAGGTTAAGAATTATTTTCAGTTTTTTTTCTATATAGTAAAGATTCTTGAAGTTGTCATATAAATTTACATAATATTCTATAAAACCATCTCTTACGTGACTGAACAATTTTTGTTGCCAAATACAGAAATTGAATTTAATACAGTTACATTGTAGTTCGGTATTGAGTTATTTGCGCATGGTTAAATAATTGAAGAATAGGGTGTAATTCCTAAAGAAAAGGTTATACTCACTTCCTTTACATGTACAAATGCAATGATGAAAAGTAATTTAGAACTAAAATCATCTGCAATAACGATATTCACTTGAGTTTTTCCCAGTAAATTTAAAGAAATGTAAAAAAAAAAAGTCATATTCGACATGGGTACGTCCTTGTTTGTAGCTCTAGTTTCCAAAATTTAATTGCTGATGTTGTTTTTGTTCATTTGTGTTGCCTCTGTATCACTGTTTCCTTCACATTTGATTTTCAAAATATCCCATTTTGGATTGTTAATGAATTGAAAGAATATGGAAAACATATGTATATGAAAAAAAAAGGATATGGGGTAAATGTCAAGGAGACAACATCCCATATCCAGGTCAAAACGACCCAAAACAAAACCGCACGGTTTTCAACACAGTGAGGAACCTCACACCATATAGCAAGCCCTAATATGCGACAAATTCTCAACAAATACATGTTGGAGCCAAACAATTGTACACTTCAACAATGAGCTTACCTCATACCTCATATTAAGACCAAGGCGGTCACTAGTATTGTTTTAAGCGGAATTCATTGCTGTCGAGCAACGCTACATGCATGTCTACCTGTCATGATGCGGGATTGTCGACAAAGATTAACCTGGAAAAGTACTCTTACAATCACTGTCATCCGTTGCCCGACAAAAGCACCTAGTGTTTCAAGCTAGTGAAGTCTGGATATGTGATGCCAATATATTTTTGACCAATTTTTTTTTATGACCAAACTGAGAATTTAGGTATTATAAAACATGTAGAATAATTTAGTATCAGGTACATAAATTTTGCAGTTTATGAAGAACATAAACTTACCCCAAATATCGATTCGAAACGCAATCTCAAAAGCATTTAACAAAATTTTGGAATAGACGATTCTCAAAAATTCGTCTTAGTTAGGTGTTATACATGTTTTGTGTATCGCTTTAGGGGCAGAAAATTAAGAAGCTATTGGAATACCTTCTTTCAGTACTCCTGCACTTTTGGTTACACTGGTAAATTGGTAGTCCGATCTGTCTTTATTTTCAATGCAACATGTAAAATTGTTCTGTGACAACTTAAGGTTTGGGTGTTACGCGATAAGCTTGTTTGGTACCCGATCTGTGTAAAATCCACTGAGCTTTAGCGAGCATGTTAAATTCGAAATTTCACTATTGCGTGTGAAGAAATATTTTTAACTTGCGACCAAGGTGAATTAGAACGTTCTTCTCACATGAAATGAGTGTAAAACGGGAAATTCTAGAATGGCGGGAAATCTCCCCCGGAAATTTAATTAACACCCGTTGGTTAAAAGTCGCTTGCACATTTAACCAAGTGTTCGAATGGGAGAAATATATATATACTATCACTTCCAATTAAAGTGTTTTTTTTTTTGTTTTTTGTTTTCTTTTGTTGTTTTTTTTTGTTTTTGTTTTTGTTTTAGTGTCCATGTTTAAACGTTGTTTCTAACAATCTTCACAGTTTAACAAGTGCAGATATCGGATAATTTCTGCACTTTTTTCTGAGATTTATATTCAGATGACATGCATATATATATGTTCGATCAATTTTTAATGAAGAAAAGTGCACTTTACGCATTAAACAAGGAAGATTGTATCGCTCAAAGCATAATCTTGTTCTCAAAATAAAACTAGATCGTATCATATAAAAAATATACTTTCCATGAACTTTTTGGAGGTATGTTTTTAAATTCAAAAGTACAAAATAATTTGTTAGAATTCGTCGATATCCTTAAGTTCCAATACCTGGAGAGTATTTACCAATAGACTACACCCTTTTTCACATAAATGGGGAAGCGGGGGTATATATGAGTGAGCTATGCTCACTTTTTCCATATACTATAGGCAACCGGGGACAAAAAGGGGCTTTTGATGCCCGAAAAACAGCTTTATCTTATTACTGGCTAGTGCTAGTGCCCACACCAAAGCCGGCTGTCAAGACTTCCCATTGGAAAGTTTTGAGTTTGATTTTTCTTCCGTAGAGCGAAAGTGTTTTACAAGCAGACTAGGCTCTTTGAGCTGGCCGGCAGATTAGCGGCGAGCACCCCTTGACCAAACATCGAAAATTACGTATACATTGTAATTTTCTCTCATTTCAAGATTGTGGTCATTGCATCAGCAGTACTGTATTGGGTTTTATTCGCATCTTTATTACACTAAAGGGAAACGGAACAGATAAATGTAAGGTTTGGATATCAATAAACCGATTTAAACCTACCGCTGGCTTGTATTAGTGCCGGTACCAAGTCCAACTGTCCCGAGTACCTAAAGTTGTTTACGTTCGTCATTTGTCTTATTGGCGTTTTCCTTTGCAGTTCCCTGGCAGATTGTAGCATGTAATTATAATTTTCAGCCATTGTAAATGTTTCCTGTTATCGTTTTTATAATTCATATTGCTGTAAACGTTTGTTCTTTCCCTTTTATTTATTTTTTTGTAGGATTCTCTAAATAGAAGATTTTGGCCTGTAATTCAAATAGGTGTATTCTGTTGTGTTGTCTTTTTTATCAAGACGAGTCAAGTGGGAGAGAAGTATGGCCACTTTCTTTTAATTTTTTTTTATTTCAAAATACAACGGTAAATATCTTTTAATTTTCTTGGAATTTTTGCCAAACTGTATCTGCAATGCAATATAACTAGACAGGTCCGACTAAAGTACCTTCTTTATTTTTTAAAATACAAATATCAACAAGTTATATTGTGTTTTGAAATACACGATGGTATATTTCACAATTTTAAATGAATTAAATAAAATTCGTTACATAGCATAGGAAGAAGCAACATTAACGAGGTAGTCAAATTTGGTAGACCTTGGTAGAGTTTGAAAATTTAAATCGTTTTGAATTGCCGTGGTTTTTACTTTTAATTTTAGACATTTCCCTTTCTCCCTTTCGCTTTGGCATCAGTTTGTTGGAGTACTTTATTCCAATGTGCTTTAGATAAAACGAGAAACATCGACTGGTTATCTCCCAGTACCAAGTTAGTTATATATTGTCAAAGAAAAAGAAGATAATTTTGATTTTCAATATCAAAAGAGGCTAAAATTATCTCCACTTTGACCATATATAACTAACTTGGTACATGGAGATAACCGTCCGATTTTTCTCATTACCTATTCTAGACACTGTAATCATTTAGTCCCCGGACCGAAGATTTTGAAAAATGTTTCGCTGTACTTAAAGGTATAACAGTAATATTTTTAGGTATTCGCAGACAAAAATGCTTATATTTTAACATTCCATCAGGTGATTTGACGATTTCCCGTGCAGGAAGATTCTATTGGCTGGTGAAGTGATGACGTCATTTTTTCGCATTATTTTCTAAGTCTTAAATAATTTGTCATTAAAGTCATCATTTAATATTTTAAACATTTGAAATGTAATAAGTTGATCACATTTCATAATTTGATAAGCAAAAATCTGAGTTTCGACATAATTAATCGATATAGATCGATTTTTTTGTCTCCGGAAGTGTTGTTTTAAGACAATGAGGCATTGAAATATTTAGTAATGGAGTATATCTATATACATGCTCTATTTTGATGATTTTCATTTTGATTCGTCATATTTCCGTTGAAATTGATGTTTATTATACCAAAAAGTACATACATTCCATTTACAGCAACATATACAAAAATGAAGTATCATCATAGCATCGAATAGTCTACTCTAGGTTCATTGAGAAATTGATAATTTATCTATCAAATGATTAACTCATCTTATGTAATCGTTTTCCTGTCATTTCAACTTCTATTATCATATTAAGAGGCCTTTCTATCGAAATAGAACAGCTTTTCGTCCTTGCGTCTTTTGTCCGTATGTGATTCAGGAGACTATGTTTTTTTTCGTTTTTCGTCTCTTTTCATTCGTATAAATCTTAAATTTGATCTTATTCAAATATTGAACAGTTTTATATCGGTCTAAGTTCTAAAAGTTACCTCTGTGAATATATATTTTAATATTTATTTACCAAAAAGAATATAATAATAGATTTTTTAAATACCGTGGCAAATTGGTTGAAGCTGCTTCTGTGAAATTCAGAATGGGGTCTACGGTCAGCTTCAATTTTGTAGTCTCCGAAATATTGCTAAGTAAGCCCTATATAAAATAAGCAACCACGAAACGGTCAAGCTAAATATACCTGATGGTCCTTCTACTCCATTTTCTGCTACAATCTTTGACTGGAAGTTTATGTGTTTTTATAGAACCATCACCGGCATTATGGCTATAAACAGAGACCCCATAAATAAAGCTATAAACCGGATGTTTTATAAAAAGTATGAGCTAGTGCTGAAAGTTGCGACGATTGGGCCCTTATCAGATGGATCTGATTTAGCTGCTGTTGGTGCTCAGTACTACAGCAAATGTCACCAAGCATATGTATCCAAGATAAGCATCAAATTGAAATCTTCTGACAAAAATTTCCAGAGTTGGTCCCCACTAAGAAGCATTTTACAAATTAGATTATAAAATTGATGAACCATTTTTCCACGAAGGCGCGGTGTTTGAACTTCAAAAGCTTCTTGAACAATATAAACAATATTTTAATACTTTCATTAGGATGGTGTCGATAGTCCAGGTTATCCATCTCATCGACTAAAAGAAAAGCTAAAAAGTCATAATTGGGATAGAGTAATACTCAAAGCAAAGACTAGTAGTAGCCAGAGCGTCATACTCATGGCAAATACAGTAATTGAAGCGCTTATTTCCGCTGTCGTATTCCAAGCAAAGGTTGCCAACCAAATAAATGTGAGCTTTATCAGTCAACATCAAAATCCGTGTACTTTTTGAGGCCACGACTATATTAAGGGCTGATATCAAAGGTACTCCTAACATAGAAGCAGTGATAGTGAAGAAGCAGATACATGAATGATATTTCATGCCTTGGCTGTTGCATAATCTGGATTTCAACGCATTATTATTAATTCTCCTTGTTCAGTTAAATTTTGATATTGGTATTGGGATTTGGTTGCATTTGTGTAAAAGTGAGCCCACATCATTGCGGGTACGCTTGAACTTAACTTGTGTGAAGCTCTGCCTGCTTTCCATGCTATTACTGATTGCGATTCAAACAAGGAAAGATCAGGCCTTGGGAACTGTTCAAATCAAATCTATCGACATTGGTTCTCTCACCGAGCTGTCTGTAGTTCCCTTAGATGAGATCACAGATAAGTTAGAACAGTATGCCCTGCGTATTTACAACGGATCTCCAACAAGTGTAAGTTGAAACCAAATGCGGTAGAAACTATTTACAAAGAAAGGTCAAAGAATGAGCTTCTACCCAAACCAAGATTGCTCTTTTGCAGCACTTCAAACGAGAAGAAAACCATATCTTCGTTGCAGCCAAATCCTGCAATACCAAATCAAGATGGTTTGGGATGGATAAAAAGTGTACCGGTAGGAAAAGCCACTTGGAGAGAAAATCAACAGCACAGAAATTATCATTGGTGTCCTTAGGCCACAAGATTGAGGATTGAGGAGGAAGTGATGGTGGATTACCATACTTATGACGCTTGACGTCAAGTGTGGTTTCAAATCCTCAAAATGTGCACTTCAGTGTTCTGTGAAGCAGCTGATTTACGTTGTACTGAAGCTTGTTTGTGTGAAGGTGGCGAGAATTGTCACAACATTTACGAGAACAATGTTGCAGGTGGTTACGAATTTTCTTCTGATGATGAATCAAACAATGAAAATGATCCAAACTAGCATGGTTAATATTTCACAGTGACGAGTTCATGTATTTGTAAATATTGATTAATTGCGATCCTATGGTTATTTTGTATATATGTACATAGTTTTCTGTTATTTTGTAAATACTATGTACGTTATCAAAATTTTCATGGGGTTGTGCAATATAATGTATGCAGACTATATCTCTATTTTATGAATATTAATAAATAATTTATTATCTCCCTTGTGGAGTGTTACCCTGACCATGGTGCGGGAGCTTGAGGTTCCCTTTCACCATATAGACTGATTCCAAATAAATTTATTATTCAAGTAGATATAGTCATGCCATTGAGGTCACGCATTAGAGGAAAGTCCTTTTTTACCATGTACATAGTTCTCTTTGTTTTTGTATCTTGTGTTTGATTTTACGTATTTAAATCAGGTTTTTTGCTTTGTTTTAGTTTGTTTAATGTTTGTATTGTATAATTTTGCAATACAGTTGCTTGTATTAACTTGCATTGCATTAAAAAGTTAAAAACAACACCAAATTTTGGTCTATTTGCTTTGAATGAACTTAAAACACATCACGAGCTCACTTCCGGTTGTCATAGATACACAAATACGGTACTTGTGTATAGGTGAATCCTTTCCTTAAACGTACAACATGTTATAAGAACATGCTTTTTGTTTCTGTCTAAATTATATAGAGTTTCAACTGTGAGGTAAATTTTCTGAAATTATGGATGCCAATTTAAAAATGGCGCTTTCGACGCCTTTGCACGGGAAATCGGAAAATCACCTGATGGTTTCATATACTAGAAATGTATGAATATCTGTTGCAACAAAAAAATTGCTGTTATACCGATGACTACAGCGAACTCATTTTCCAGGGCAGATATGGTGTTTGGTCCGGGGACTAATTTCATCGATGTTAGCCTGTGAATATCTTAAAACAACACAATTAACAATACACAGAAAGGATATTGAGTAAAAGCAGAAAAGACAAAGGCTCTACAAATGCATTGTAAAACCAAGCAATGCACACAACACTTTAATTGTTGTTCTCCACCTTGAAGTCACCATAAGGCCTTCAATAATTAACTTTGCTTCATAGCCAATGGTCAGTTTAACACGGGACTAAGCACCAGTTAGAGCGGGATTCATCGATACATGTAGATGTCGAGCAACGCTATGTCCGTGTTTCTTAGTACTCATGAAAATGTGTCCAGCAAGTCCACACCTCATCCTAGATTGCCGAAAGTGGGGAACTCAGTTTAACACTGGACCCTATGGGAAAACTAATAAAAAGATGAAAGTTTTTGGTCAATTATAACCATACTTGTCACAATGGTCCTTAATTGGTCCCATTTGAAAGAAGTGTCCAGCATGTCTGCATCGCAACCAGGATGACTCTTAGCGGGAAACATAGTTTAAATTTGGACCCTATGGGAAAAACATTTAAATATCTTCTTGTCTGTGCAACGCCAATTAGAACCAAACTTGGCCAGAATAATCCTTAAGTAGTTCCTTTTACAGAATGTGTCCAGCAAGTCAGCATGTCATCCAAGATGGCCCCAAGCGCTGAACTTAGTTTAAAATTGGACCCTATAGGGAAATATATTCAAAGATGTTCCCTGAAAGTTCTTGGCTATTTGGAACCAAAATGCGTTACAATTGTCCTTAGTTGGCCCTATTTGAAAATGATTTGGGCAAGTCTGCATCGCATTCAAGGTAGTGCATAATATAAATGTAGTATAGGAAAGTATAACATTGGACATTATGGGAAAGCATTCAGATATCTGCTCCTCTGGAACCACAAAGCCAATAAGAATTAAACTTGGTCATGCACAATAATCCTTAGGTCGTCCCCTTCTGCACCTCATCAAAGATGGCCTCTAGCAGGGAACTTAGTTTAATATTTGAAAATACTAGGCCGATAGGAACCAAAGTAAGGCATAATCGTCCTAAGATGGTCCCCTTTAAGAAAGATGACAGTAAGTTTGCGCCCCATCCAAAATAGTTCAACTTTGAATTATTTAACATTAATGTCTAAAATGAATTTAAAAATATGATCCTTAAAGATTTGGATTATTTTGAATGTATATATCAGTTATTGCCTATATGAGCGATACAGACTCTTGAGGGCTTCTTGTTTTGTTTTTGCTTTTGAATACCAATCCATAATTCTTTTTCTGTTTTACTGTTGTGTAAGCTCTTTTAGAATACTTCCTATCGTTGTCTACGTTTGTCTTTTGTCTTATACGTGTTTTTTTGTGTAGTTCCCTTTCAAATTGTTGCATGTAATTATAATTTTCAGCCATTGTAGGTGTTTCCTGATATCAATTTTTTAACATTTATAAAGAAGATGAAGAACAACAATAAAAGTTTTGTTAAATTGCTAGGTTTTACCATGTATTTGTAGAGGTTTTATCTCATGTGCATTTATTCCATATCATTTCATTGTTCATTTTCAAAAGTTCTGTGGTGTCAATCAAAAACACGAATTAAAATGTTTGCAAATTCACAAAAATAAAAACACCAAATAAAAGTTTAAACCACAAAATAAAAACTTCAGAAGACTACTATCTACCTAAACACTTATTAGCTTGTTGCTTCATTTACGTATAACTGTTGATCACTTCGTTCTAGACTGTTATCAATGGTGGTATCCAAAGATTTTAGTCCGTGGGCTGGAAACACTTTCCGTGCATCCCCCTCTTCCAAACCAGACCGGTTTTTTTCAGTCCTTCTATGTCCTCTCTTCAACATAAAAAATGTTAACACGAACATAACCTGCACGCATAGACAGTATAGGGCCACTTTTATAGTACATCCGAAAAATTATTGTTTATTCGTTTTAATATAAGTTTCATCTTTTAAGCTCCATAACTTTTTACAGATAAGTAATATGTACTGAAATTTGGTATCAAATTAAAGCTAATTTAATATGCTTTACAATGAACACAAGTTTGGGTACTTTACGTTAATTTTATGATCTGGGATCTACCCGCACCCCTGCAAAAAATTGCGAAAATGTCGATTTTTGGCTGTCATTCCTTTCAGATAAACAACCCTCGTCATTTAATCTAGTTTTTTTATGACTTATCAGTTGTGATACAATGTTGGATAATAAAACCATTAAAGTCCATAAAATTTTGATTTTCGTTATAAAATTTTTGAAAAATGGAATTTTTCGGAATTTTAGATTTTTCACAATTTCGACTTTTTGACTTAAGGGTCGTAAAAATCTGAACATATATTGATTAATTGCCGATGCGATAATAATTCATGATGTGTTAGCAACAAATTATACGCAAAAATTTTAGTTTCAGATATATTATAGGTTCATAAATGTCAAAATTAGCTCCCCTCCCCCTAAAAATTAAGAGAAAATTTGAAATATTCAGGCTCTAAATGATACAAAGATAATGTTCAATGGGAATTCTAGCGTGCATTTCACTACAACTGACATGCAGAAGATCATTTAAGTAGATAAAAACTTTTCAAAAGGTTTGATTTCGACTCTTCTGTCCGAATTTGTATGAAAAATGGGAATTATCCGTTTTTCAGAATTTCTGCTGTTTTTACCTTGAGATGCAAATACTTGATGAAATTGATATATTACTTGAAAATTTCTACAACTATGCCAACTTACTACATTCTCATAAATTACAAACATATTACCCCTTACCACACATATTCAACACAATTTATTTCATTTTATTCAGTTGAAAAGCTTTTAACATTGTTTAAAGGTCCAATGACATCATTTTCAAACACCAAAACACACTGAGCCTCCCATTTATCAAAAATAAGATCATGCGCCCGGTTTATGGGCAGTTATTCAGCAATTTAACTTTGAATTTCGTAAAATTCTGAAATACTGAAAATTCCCATTTTTCACGATAATCGTCCAAAATATTCAATTTTACCCATATTTTGTTGTCAAAATTACATATTATGATAGTATGCTTTGTTCATTTATATGTACAGACGGTCATATTTTGGAGATTTTTAAGTTTAATTTTGTTGGGGTAAGGGTTAGATTTTTAGTATTTAGAGCCAAATTGAACACACCTTATTTTTCTAAACAGTGTTTTTAAATAACATATGTATCGGTTAAGACAATAAATTGGCATATCTGCAGATAAATCCCCCACATCTAATGTATCGCTTAGAACAATTAATCGGCATATCTGCAGATATATTCTATAGATTTGATACATATTGCGATTTAACAGTTAACTACGGACAAATCTGAAATACTGAAAATTCCCATTTTTCACCAATTTGCGGAGAAATATTGATTTTTAGTCGAGCAATGGGTGTTAAAATACCAAATCATGATGTAATTCATGCAACATTGAAATATACAACAGACATTTTGCATGTTCTGGTTATTTGTATGCGAACATAGACCAAAAACACCAATTTCATGGAAAATTTGGTGGGATAGGGGTACAATTTTCGTTATGTAGAGTCACATATAACACTCCTTGTTTTTCTAAACTATGTTTTCAGACAACTAATGTATTGCTTAGAACAATTAATTGGCATATCTGCAGATCTATTCTATAGATTTGATATATATTGCGATTTAACAGTGAACTATGGGCAAATCTGAAATGTTGAAAATTTCCATTTTTCATCAATTTGGGGAGAAATATTGAGTTGTAGTCAACCAATGGCTGTTAAAATACCAAATCATGATGTAATTAATGCAACATTGTCATATACAACATACATTTTGTATGTTTTGGTTATTGTTATGCGAACATAGACTAAACATCACCAATTTCAGGGAAAATTTGTTGGGGTAGGGGTAAGATTTTCGGCATTTAGAGTCACACATAACACTCCTTGTTTTTCTAAACAATGTTTAAAGACAATTTATGTATTGCTTAGGACAATTAAATTGCATATCTGCAGATATATTCTACACATTTGATATATATTGCGATTTAACAGTGAACTATGGACAAATCTGAAATGTTGAAAATTACCATTTTTCATCAATTTTGGGAGAAATAGTGAGTTTTAGTCGACCAAAGGCTGTTGAAATACCACATTCTGATGTAATTCATGCATTAATGTCATATACAACACCAGTTTTGCGTGTTCTGGTTATTTTTATATGAACATAGACAAAAAATTGACAATTTCAGGGAAAATTTGTTGGGGTAGGGGTAAGATTTTCTGTAATCAGAGTCACATTTAACACTCCTTGTTTTTCTTAGCAATGTTTTAAGACACCAAATGTGTCGCTTGGTACAATTAATTGGCATAGTTGTAGAAATATCCTCCAGATCTGGTATATAAAACGATATAGCAATGGACTTTTGACAATTCTAAAATGTTGAAAATTCCCATTTTTCACCAATTTCGGGCAAAATATTGAGTTTAAGTCAACAAATGGCTGTTAAAATATAAAATCATAACATAATTTATGCAACATTGTTCTATACAACACACATGTTGCGTCTTCTGGTAATTTTTATCCGAAAATAGACAAAAAATTGACAATTTTAGAGTAAATTTGTTGGGGTGGGGGTAAGTTTTATTGATATTTGATGTATATGTTACCTAAAAACGGTCATTATTTGTTATGATTGTAAAGCTAATATAATAAACTTTCATTTGATACCTTTTTTAAATGATATATGTTTACTAAGAAATAATATGAGGCAAAAGAAAGACAAAACTTATTGAAACACGAAATTATTCAAAGGTCCCTGTATTTGGTATATTTGAAAATAAAATTTTGGTCATTTAAAATATGTTAACATTGTCTTAACCTGTTTTATATTAAAGAAAATAGACTGAAAAGCTAAAAACAATTTTTAGAATCGGGAATTGAGATGCACTTCGGGTTCTCTAGACCATCAAACTTACGCAATTTCAATGAGAATACAGTTTTTTCGTCAATATTTCATTTGGGTAGGGATACGTTTAATTGCGCTATGGAACGTATTGGACATAGAAATCTTAAAAACTTGGGTTCTTTGTGAAGCTTATATAATAAGCAATCATTTGATACCTCGTTTTTATAACTTGAAGGCATTTTTTTAACATTTTGAAGCAACTGAAAGAAAAACTTGAACGAAAAACGAAATTTTCCAAAATTTCGGTAGGTGGGCCTAAAAATGCGCCAAATTCCACAAGTGCGTGCATGTTATGCTCGTGTTAACATGTTTTATATTGAAGAGGGGATGTATGCGGACATAAAAAAATGGGTGGGGTTCTGAAGTGGGGGGATGCACGGGGGTTATTCCAGCCCATGGACTATTTCTAAAGGAGATAAGGATATTTCCTATCGGTTAGTGGGATGCTGGATTTAGTAGTCATATGTGTGGGTGATCAGAGAATGCTAGACATGAACTGATCAGCTGCTGTGAAATATGAACACCTTATGCAAGAAAAGTAAGGGAAGTTCAAAAATGGGAAAACATGACTGTCATGTAAACATTAAGTAAACAACAAAGATTCAGTACGAAGCAGACGTAGGTGTATCAGTAGTCCTTTTACTTTCAAAGCTCAACTAGGTACATTTGATGTAAATATTCCTTTAATTTTGGAATACCGAAGAGAAAGTATATCGTCTTTGTAGCGGAAACTGAAAGTAAAGGAAATCTAAATGCTTTTGTAGCAATTAGCTTCATACGAAGAAAGGAAAGAGTCAGCTTAAAGCAGGCACAGTTAGTTCCCATTCGAATTAATATTGTTGGTTGAAAAATACTGGTCTCTAATTTCAGCAACAATGTTGTCAATATATCTTACATATGAAATACGTTATTATCAGAATACCTTAAGTTTGAAGCAATGTGGTTTTTAACAATACCAAAACGGAATATCAGCGTTTTCCGTTTTTGATTGCAAAAAACTTAAAAGATTGAATTGATGTAATTTTAAGAATGTACATCTGATTCACTTCGCTATACTGGAGTAAGCTTTATCGACAGTAGCTTTTTAACTCCGACTGTGAGCTATATATATAGTAGCAACGAACTTAGAGGGGATTTTAGTGATGCATTGAATCTGATTGTATGAATTCTTATGTACCCAGTACATGTAAACGATTCTTTCACAGACTACACATGTACTTTGTCACTAAATTTGAGAAAAAAAATCAATAGTAGAAATTTGGTCTTGAATGTAATAACAAAGGATGCTTGTTCAGAATTCTTTTTTAACCACATCGTCCCTTGATATTGTAGTTGGCGTATAAGGAGAGTTGCCAGATGAATTGTCTCCCAAACGACACAGAAGAGACAGTGTTTCCTATAAACAAACAGTACATTTTAAGAAATATTCCTGCATGGACAATTTCAGGACTTCATTTTCTTGTAGATTTGGGGATTTTTTAAGACGAGAGGACCTTATTATGGTATAAATCTCTTGAAGCTCCGTATATGATTAATAAATACTCACTACAAAGACCTTATCCGACCGGAAAACTTCTCAACACCTTCTTTCTCTTTCTTTTTCAACCTTTAGTGCTTTCTCAACTGCATCTATCAGACTCTTTAGAATTAATTCTCAGATTGTTCTTTGTCCATTTTTTCTTGTATTTTCAAAGAATCTCACGAAATATATTGATTATAAAAACTGGTGAGTGTGGAAACAAATCTGAAATCTAGGAAAGACATCAATACATTATGTTACTTACAATAACTTTGTAGTTGCCGTGATTTTGGATTTTTGATTTCCCCCTTTCATCATTTTTGCTTCGATATTCGTTTGCCGCTGTATTTGTATTCAGCTAATGCAAAATTTAATTGCCAAAATCTAATTTCACAAATCGGACTACATATCTCGTACAATTTTTCTGTCAGAGACAAAACAGAGGGATTAGCAACTCATATAATCCAAGGATTTATAGTGGCCGCTGAAGAAAAATGCTCAGTTTTAATACTGCATAACTCCAAAGTGAATAAAGATATCGAAATAAAATTTTCAATGATCGAAATGACAAGGTTTCGTCTTTTACAAGATATATTTTTAATAATTCTACTTTAAATATGAAATGAGTAGTGTTTGACATTCTACACCATATATAAACCCAAAATAACACAATTTCTCAAATTCAGCCGATAATTTGAATTCAACATACAAACTTTAACTTGTCATAAAAAACTTATTTTTAAACATATCGAAAAAATAATTCTGATTAGCGTTATGGGAATCATTTTGGAGTCGGATGAGCTATTTTTTTATTTTTCTACGATAAGAAATGTAGGAGAAGTATACTGCAAAGAATTGCACCCATTTGTGGCCGCTTGCTGTTTTTATGACATAACTGATTAGTTAACAAGTTTCCAATCTCTGTGTTTAAATGTCTCTGGTTCTGCCAAATGCTAATTTTCATTGAAAAATTAGTGAAGGATGAGTTGCAATAAGGCCGTTCTCAGGCCCACCTGGAATTTTGATAAAATGTTGTCCAATGTAAACTACAATATATATATAGATTAAAATTGTACAACAGGAAAGGATATGGGTGGATACTTGATTGTATGATCAGTAATGCACAGTTTGTAAATCAATCATTACTCCAACGGTATCACAATTTTTTCAAATTCGGCACACATGATATGCACTTGAAATTAACCTGTTTTATGTAACATTTATGGATAAAGAAATAAAAAGATATATAGAGTTATGCCAACTAATCTTTCTTTTTGTAAAGGTAGTTGATATGTAGAACATAAGTCTGTTTTTGGTAATTCTTTCTTTTTTTTTACATCAACTTATATTAGTTTACTTTGGTCAATGCAATCGGCCTATTTATCATTAGTGTGTTTAATTTTCAAAGCACTGTTTTACGTTTAAACAACAAATACCAAAATTGAAAGCAAAGAAGTATGGCTGTTTATATTATATATATATGACGTGAACTTGTTCCTGCGCTTTATAATGAATTTCAACAAAACCCTACAAAGTCCAAATTACATTCAAAAGGCAAGTTTTATGGTTAAATCTTTTATCTTAAAGCATACAAATTCATTTGAATCGATTTTGTTATGATAACAGATGACCTGACAAAACAGTTTTGGAGAAAATCTAATGCAATCTAAAAATTGTTATGCCAAAAGGAAAATAAATCACGAGAAAGTACCATACCTCTTTATTTCTGTAGATGGCCATTACGATAGCTCATGTCCCTCCAGTCATCAAAACATGGAAGAGCTGACAGGGAAAGAATAATGAACAGGGCCAAATCAAAGGTGGATTGGGGTTGAAGGATGAATCACCCTCACTTGCGTCTAGATAAGAATTGAAATTTCGTCCAGAATTTGAACGAAAATTGAAAAAAAAAACAGAAAAAAAACAAAACAAAACATATTAAAACAAAAAAAAAAAAAACAAAAAAAAAAAACAAATGAAAAACAAAAAACAAGAAAAAAAAATATGAGTTGTAAATATGTACAACTCGTTAACTAGTACGTTATCAAATTTGTACGATTCGTATTGCAATTTCAGAATAAATAAACCAAAAAAAAAATCGAAGCCTTTTACGCTCAAGATAAATAACTCCATACTGTTGGAAAGAATACCTATCTAAACTTAGAAGAAAGAAACACACATTAAAAAAGATTAAAAAGTGCTATCTCAATTGTGTAAATTAAGAGCCATTCTCTGTAAGCATCAAAAACACTTGGAAAGATGGGGTCTCAGATTTTGATGAAATTTTGTATAACCTGACAACAAAATAAATCTGTTTTTTGCATTTTGAGCAGTGGTTGCTATGGTAACCAGTCATGCCCAAATATGGCTTCAAAAATGCTGTCAAAATGGCCAAAACGAGTGAAATCTGAGTAAGCTCTAAAAGAAAATACGAATTAACTGGGGTTTTATTACCATGTCAGTGATTAGATAATGGGTCAATCTAACCTTTGAAACAAAAAGCAATGAATTGACTTAATCTGAATTTGGTTACCATGGCAACAAAAATCACTAAAAACGACAATTTCCAAAAAATGGAAAAATGTCCAATTTTGCCCATTTTTAAGTGTTAATTACAAAAAATTACATCTATAGAAATTCATTAAACCTAATGAGCTTCCGGTTTAGTATATTATCTTAAAATTTTAAAAAAATAAAAATGGTGATAAATAAATAATTTTGTAGAAAACATATGTCCATTTAAAATCATCAATAACTATTGTTAATCAATTGATGATGAATGGGCAGGTGAGAAAAGTAGGAGTTGAATATTCAACTATGACTGGTCATTGTCCCATTTCTATTCATCAGCATACAGTTGCTATTGATGAATTTAACTGGGCTTATTTTTCTATCAATTTGTAAAACTGTTTTAGCCGTGAGTAGTTGATATGGGAAAAAGCCGTAGGTTTTTGAAAACATGTTTTCAAAAACCTACGGCCTTTTCCCATATCAACTACTATCTACGGGACTTACGAGAATAAACAAACATGTAAGATTTGTTATTCACTACAGTTGAGACGGGTAAAACGGGCTAGATTCTTAGTTCACTAACATTTCTTACGTTTAAGCATCTCATAAGTAAAACAAAAATTTTATAGGTTTTACTCTTTTTCCAACGCTCAAGACTCTTGTTTAACCTGTTTAAGACACTGTTTATAAACTCTATCATTTTTTATATAAGAAAGAAAAATAATAATCCAGTAATAAAAAATGTTTAGAGGAACACAGTTCTGTGATAGATGAGTATTGTAACTTTTTACTAGATACTCCTATAGTGTCTCCATCAAATGGTCAACAACAAACAAAAACGGACTACAAATTTAGCATAAATGATAAGGCTTCGTTTTATGACTGGTATAATGGGTATTTTTTAATCAAGTTTAAAGTAGATAAACTAGCGGACGGAACAGCACCGGACAACGACACAGTATCTGTTATTTAAGATGTAACAAATT
>MJUU01043780.1:70454-80763 GCA_002080025.1 Modiolus philippinarum | reverse complement strand
GGGGGGGGGGGGGGGTAAAAAGAATGTACACATTAAAATACTTGTTACTTTATTTTAAAGAAATAAATATCAGGGAACAATGCACATTTTGTAGTATTTCTGTATATTGTTTGAAAATTTACGAAAAACATCAATCATGTATATATAAGTTGACTCAAAGAATATATTTCAGTATCACTCTAATTAAGGGCTTGCTTGTGTTTCCAGTCATTACTTTTTTCAAATTTTGTAGTCATCTAATACTTTATCGTCAGTTTTTTAGAGGCAAGTTGAATACATAATCGTGTAGCAAAACGCTGTATTTTCTAATAAGAGAACTGAATATGAATAATTTCAATATCCTGGCCCCGTACTTTTTTGTCTTTAACATAACCACTTGGTCACATATGGCGAACTAGAAAATAAATTCCTGTTTGTTGACGATCCTTGGGTAAAAAACAACATGGAGGTAGCGTTGTCCGACATTCTGTTGAAAACTAAGGAGTACATGTATCTCCCTCATGCAAAGCTCTGTACTTAGCTGAATTTGGCGTTCTATTTAGATCATATTTTGTTATTTGTTCTCTTCCAGTTGTGAGATTTAGATTTATTGTCTTCCAAATGTTTCGATTATAACTGCGCCGATGAGATTAGTTGTCGAAAATACCATATGCAGAAAACTTTGATATTTTGTTATTTTGTTATTAGCAATAAATTCCGCTCAAACCGGTCCCATGAGCCGTCCTGAACCTACTATGAGATAATGCAAAGCTCATTCATGAAAGCCCCAAGGTGACTTTAAGAGGAAAAACGGCAATAAAAAAGGGTTGTCAAATTGTTTTGTTTTTCATGTATTTTAAAAGACTTTGTCTCATGTGCATTTACTCCATAGCCTTTCATTGTTTATCTGACCTGAGGATATATTATTGTTTAAGTATATGAATTTATATCTTGGAAATGGCCGTTCAAGGTTTTTTTCAAACTCTTACATCATCATGGTGTTCCAGAAAAACTGATACAGATAATAAGATCTGCATACGAACCAAGCACCTGTCAAGTTATCCGCAAAAACTCCCCTACAGCACCATTCAACATACTAACAGAAGTGCGTCAAGGATGCTTACTATCACCCTTCCTCTTTTTGTTGGCTGTAAATTGGGTAATAGAAACAACAACAGAAACACACGCAAGAGGTATACAGTTGACATTCTTCATCTTGGAGACCTAGACTTTGCTAACGATATTGCCCTCCTTTCACATATACATGTAGATCTTGAAGCTAAAATATCAACTTTAGAACAACAGGGTAAAAAGATAGGACTCCATATAAACAAGGCAAAAACATAAATGCAGAAGAACTGGAAGATGTAGAAAAAATTCACATACCTGGGCAGTATTGTGAGTAATGATGGTGGCACAGACAAAGACATAAAATGCAGAATTGGAAAAGCAGCGGCTGTTTTCAAGACCTTACGCCCAATGTGGACTTCATCACAAATTTAAATTAACACCAAGCTTAAAATGTTTAACTCAAACGTACAATATGTGCTGCTGTACGCCTCTGAGACCTGGCGAACAACATAAGCAGCATTTCACAAGCTCCAAACATTTACCAACAGATGATTGAGATGCATCCTGGAAATCAAATGACAGGATATGGTGACCAATGAAGAGCTATGGCGAAGGACTAACCAACTCCCAATAGATACATAGATAAAGAAACGAAAGTGGACCTGGATTGGGCATACTCTCAAAAAGCCCCAAAACACCATTGTAAACAAGGCATTGAGATGGAACCCTCAAGGACAAAGAAAACAAGGTCGGCCAAAGAACTCCTGGAGAAGATCTACAGAGCAGGAGGGGAAACAACAGGGCAAGACATGGGGGCAAATCGAAAAGTTAGCCCAGGACAGAGGGAAATGGAAATCTTTCACTGACGACCTATGTCCAGGAATGGATGAAAGGGTTTAAGTCAAGTAAGTCAAGGTCGTTCAAGTTTGGTTTAATAAGGTTGAAACAGTCTGGTCATTTCCAACAAATATGTATTTTGATCTAAGGTATGAAATAAATCATATGAAAAGGGTTTTTAGCCCTTTGCTTGATTCAACTTCTAATAGGCCATTTCAACACAGAGCTCAATAACATCTTATGTATCAAACGGTATTAGTCAGGGCGAAATCTAAGATATTTGTAACATTGTCACTTCTGTTAAATTCAGAATTGGAAGAAACATTTGTAAGAACAGAATTTACATGCATTTTCATTAAATTATTTTATTTTTTTACTTATTAAATTTCTACAAAAAGCCAATGGCTTAAATATTTACCATTTGTTTTTAATAAAGTGTTTATGCATAGGACTATTCATGACCTATTTCGATGAATTGTGTCTGACCATAGTATTTAATTGGGCCCGCGTTGTTCATTTTTGTATTGTGTGGTTTCATTTTTTCTCGGGCCTTCGACAATAGTCGAAAAAAAGCGAGAATTAGGTATGGCGTTTCCGGCGGCGGCGTCAACAATTGTTCAAGACTTTTCTTGGGTCTGTTTAACATCAACCACCTGTGCTAGCCTATTTATAGTTGGTATGCAGTTGCATAAGTATCAGTAAAAATCAGTTTCAGTGGCGTTTTATGTCTATGCCCCGCAGTCATGCTCCACTGACTTTGAAATTTTACCCTTTTTTTCAAATGTTTTAGTTTTTCTTGTGTCTGTTTAGCATCAACCACTCATTGCTGCCCATTGTTATATAATATACAGTTGCATTTGTATCAGTACAGATCAGTTTAAGTGAAGTTTAATGTCTATGCCTACGCAATCATGCTCCACTGACTTTGAAATTTTCCACTGTTTTTCAAATATTTAGGTTTTTCTTGTGTCTGTTTAGTATCTACCACTCATAGTTGCCCAATGATATTTGGTATGCAGTTGCATTATCATCAGTACAGATCAGTTTCAGTGGCGTTTTATGTCTATGCCCCCGCAGTCATGCTCCACTGACTTTGAAATTTTTCACTATTTATCAAAGTTAAGTTTTTTTATTGTGTCTGTTTAGCATCATCTTTTCAAAGTAGCCCATTGATATTTAGTATGCAGTTGCATTATTATCAGTACACATTAGTTTTAGTGGCGTTTAATGTCTATGCTACCACAGTCAAGCTCCACTGACTTTGAAATTTTGCAGTCACTCGATATTTGACATGCAATTGCGTCCTGGAGATTATACGCATTCAGATGGTTGGCTCGACCCCTCTATCATGTTTGAACAATCATATGAAGATTTTAACATGCAGATAGTGCACACAATTTGAGACCTACATTTTGTTATCTCGGCTGCATATTCAAGGCAACAATCATCTATCACTTGACCGTGGGGTTATACGCGTTTCCTTTTCAAATCAGTTCGACTGGGTTTGCATAATGTCAACGATTGCTTAATCAAGATTGGACACTCATTCAAGTAGTGATGAACCTTCATGTCTCAGTCTATATTACCAGCTGGGCCCAATGCAGCTGGTAGTTTCTAGCCAGGCTTTAATTTCTTCTAGCCAAAAACATGAAGTACTATGTGTCTAAAATTAAATGTAAGAAATTTTGGTAGTCAGCTAGCTGGGCTGCTGGTTCAAAAACATTAAGTAGCCCAGGAAAATTTTTCGGGACCGTGGGCTACTGGGCCTTAGGTAGGTGCATCCCTTTTTAAAGGAATGGGCATACGGACGTTGCTTCTAGAAGGCAATGGAATAATTCATGAATTCATTTAGATCCTGTTGATTATATGTTTTTATCGGCTTTGATACATTTCTGGATTTCCATTTTTTTTTAATTTTATCTGCGCTGAATGGGCATAAGTTGTCGATATGGCCATATGCAAAAAGTAGATTGACAGTTACTTCGGTATTTTGTTATTCACTACAGGTTGTTTGTTTTACTCTGAATCAATATTACTAGACAAAATCACGGAACAATCGGCCTTACATCAAAGGATAAAGAGAATGATATGGATGAGGATGAAGTGACAATGAGGGGGAGCATAAATAGCATAAATAGTTTTTTTTTAATGATTTACAAGAAAACACGGAAATTGACATTTTGGAATGTTTTAAAAATCTGAATTCTAAAAAAAAATTATGTCATCTAGAAAGTTCCTTCTCGTTCGAAGCTGTTTTAAGCTGATTATTGCCCCTTTCAAGTACTTTGGGTTATTTTTTATCTATCACCAAGGAGTTATATAACTCCTTGCTATCACCTTTTATACAACTTTTTGAGATTTTATCCGTACCAAGGATGTATATTTAGAAGAATAAGCATCTTGTGATTATTTGTGATTATATCGCGGGGCGTGAGATTTTGTCACTTTGTGACCCTCTCTTTAAAGCATTATAACAACGGAGAAATAATTAAGAAACTTGTAAATTTTCAGATTTGTAAAATATTTTTGGAAATTCGTCACTTAGCTTTATGTCATGTCTGCTCTTGTTTCATTTTCATCTTCATTCAGACTAAGGATGAAAAGTGTTTCAATCGGAACAAATACCGTAAAAACCTTTGATGAAATCTGACGTTTCCTCCTTTTTAAAGTATATCGGACTTGGATGTAGCGTTGCTCAGCAATGAATTCCATGCATGCAAACCAGTGCTAGGGGCTGCTTTGAAGTTATTATAAGATATCATTGTTGAAGGCTTCGTGGTGACTACGAGATGAAGAACAGCAGTAAAAGCGTTATCCCACTGCTTGGTTTTTCCACGCATTACTAGAGACTTTGTCCTATGTGCATTTACTCCATATCCTTTCTTTGTTTATCAAACATTTACCACTTACTTTTATCTAGCAACAAACTTCAGCAGCGAAGTCAATATCCTGATGGATTTTCGAATTTTTACATTGATGAGATACAATTCATAAAAATGGGGCCTTAATTAAATGCAAACGGTTAAAATTTAGAATGCAGTTTTGCGCGTCTCTAAAAATGAAATGCTCAAGTTCCGTTTTGGAAAGATGAATATTGTGAGAAGATTATTATTGTTGTGTGTGCTTTGTTTTGGGTCGTTTTAACCTGGATATGGGATGTTGTCTCCTTGACATTTACCCCATTTCCTTTCTTTTTCATATTTGATAGGTATATTTAGAGAGTAGTCCACACCCAAAAAAGATAGAATAATTAAAAAATATAGTTGTAGAATTCTTTCAGAAATAATATGTATAAACACTATGTAAAATATTGGGCATTTGGCAGTAAAATATGAATGAATAAAACTGAAGTGAAAAAAACCTGTAACGACCTGTTATTGCACATTTTATACACAATGTATCTGTCCTTCAACATACTTTGTCCCGCCCTGACTAACACTGTTTGGTATATAATCAGTGCTTATTGAACTCGGTATTTAGATAGATGATTTGGGGTTTGGGAGTTTAATCAAGCACAGGGCTAAATGACCCTTTTCACATTAATTTTTTAGATCAAAGTACATATTTGTAGGAAATGACCAGACAGATTTAATCTGAGTAAACCAAACATGAACGACCCAAACCCCTTCTTAATCATTCATGTACTAATATACTAGGTACTTTCCCTTCCTTAAATAATTTCGCACGAGTTCTAGAATTGTGTTGAATAGAAAAAAGAAGGGAAAAGGGGAATGTGTCAAAGAGACAACGACCCAAACGGGAGTAATAACAACTAAAAGTCGCCATAAGTTCTTCAATGAACTGCGAGGAAACCACACACCAAACGGCAGGTCGGAGTTGGCCCCTACATAAAGAGTAATAATCAAGGTCAGCGAAATAAACATCATCCTAGACTCCTATAGACATAAAGTAAACTAACTAGAAACAGACAAGACAAACAAAGGCTTAATAAATTTCCTGACTTTGGACAGGCGCAAACCTGCTGCGGCGGGGTTAAACTAGTTTTATTGAGCGCAAACCTCCCCCCCCCTATAGCCAATGTGATAAATCAATAAACAATCGTAACAACAGTAAAATTCAGTTAGCAACAGGACTGAGTCAATTGTGAAAAATAAAACTGACAGAACTAAATATACGGACATAAACATGAGTTCACAAAAGACTACTAGCAGTTAACTGACGTGCCAGCTCCAGACTCGTTACCAACTGACAAATAAAGTTATGTACCCTCAGTATACAGCTTCCCCAAAGATCCCTTTCCGTGAGGAGTTTAGTATAATGATTTCATGCATATACCAGAATACATAAACTGTGTCCATGCAATACTGATTTTAGAAATTTAGAATGTGTTTAGTTAAGATGCAAAGACCCTATCAAAAATCAATGTTAATACCAAAAAAGGTCATACGTAATGACTTTACGACAATACCGTAATTATAACCCTTTTAAAGGTTTTATCAGTTTGTTAGGCGAGTTTAAGTATTTTTTACACTTAGGTAAAACATTACCGTAAAATAAGGGATGTGAAATACCAGTCCTGATTAGATGTTTACAGGTTGCATTGAATTTATGAACTAAGTCTTTATATCGATGATAAAATTTAGTAAAGGTTTTAACTAGTGTTCGAAATAGTTCTTCAGTTATGAAAAGATTCCGTTCATTAAAATCGCAAACGTTATTACATACTCGAGCAAATGATATGTAAACACCATATGATGGCGCTAATGGAACATCGCCATCCAGAAACGGACAATTAACTATGGGAAAAGAAAAATCGTCCCTTTCATCATACATTTTAGTATCTAATTTACCATTCGTAAAATCAAAATTGATGTCTAAGAACGGACAATGATGATTATTGGAATGGCTTTATTCAAAGTAAGTTTGAGTTTGTTCTACTTGTCCTTTGTTGGTTTATATCGTGTCCTCAGGACTTGAATACATTTGAAAAATTCTTCTAATATAATACTACACTTAAAGCTTTAATAACAATCTCACTCCCGACAGGTATTGCAAAATAACCTTCTCTTTCTGATAGTAACATGCAGTAATGAAAAAAATGAAGTTGCTCTGCATTTTGACGTCGTTTTTAATGTTAAAAAGTCAGGTAGCGATTTCCGACGTCACGCCTTATCCCGTCGAAGTACTATTATTAAAGACCACTGCTTTCCTCTAGACTGAATCCATGGGCTCTTTCAAAAATTATCGTGCTATAGAAGTAATGCTTTGTTCCGATTGAAACACTTTTCATCCTTAGTCTGAATGAAACTCAAATGCAGATGAAAATGAAACAACAGCAGACAGGACATAAAGCTAAGTGATAAAATTCCAAAAATATTTTACAATATCTATAAATCTGAAAATTTAGAAGTCAGGTTTTGTTTCTAAATATGATTGAAATTTGACATAGAATGGTAATAAACATAAAAAAGTTTACGCTTGTATCTATCAAATTCATAACGTTTTCGAACGTTATCATAAAATGTCTTCAATTTACGTTTTCTGTACTATATATAATACCATCCCGCTTGTTTGATTAATACTAAAAAAAACAAATTAAACAAGATGATTATTTCACTTAGGTACGGATAAAATATAATTATTGGATCGCCTTATTATTAAAAAGATGTTTAAAAGCTGATAGATAAAAAAAAACCAAAGTACTTGAAAGGGACAAGAATCAGCTTAATACAAACAACAACAACAACAACAAAAAAAAAAAATTACAGTTGCATAAAAAACAGTAAATTTCGTTATGCTGTACACGTGTTTCAAGGAGTTACCTCTCATCAGCAGCATTAGAATCAAATAATAAGGAAAGCCATAATCCAAAATTTGTTAAAAAGAAGCACTCATTACCAAATAAATCGAAAAAGGAAGCCAAATCCAGTACAAAGGACATCTGCCGAGTGCCATACACAGAATGAAGCCTCGGTATTTTTAAGGGGTTCGAATTTTGATAAAAAAAAAGGTAAATTTCTATAATACGCAAGGTAAAATTTTCATGTCAGACAAGTCTGACTATCGGACTGATGAATACCCTCGGGGACCTCTGGTCCACCAGCAGTGGCATCGGCTCAGTGGTTCAAAATACAAAAAAATACCGAAATTGCATAAAAAACAGTAAATTTCGTTATGCTGTACACGTGTTTCAAGGAGTTACCTCTCATCAGCAGCATTAAAATCAAATAATATGGAAAGCCATAATCCAAAATTTGTTAAAAGGAAGCACTCATTACCAAATAAATCGAAAAGGGAAGTCAAATCCAGTACCAAGGATATCTACCGAGTTCCATACTCAGAATGAAGCCTTGACATTTTTAAGGGGTTTGAATTTTGATAAAAACAGTAAATTTCTATAATACGCATGGTAAAACAGCTTCGAACGAGGGAGAACTTTCTAGGTTTTTCTGATTTTATTTTAGAATTCAGATATTAAAACATTCCAAAATGTCAATATTCGTGTTTTCTTATAAATCATTGAAAAAATTATCTATATATATATGCTCCTCGTTGTCGCTTCGTCCTCATCCATAGGTGGGCAAAGAGTTCGTTTCCTTTATCGGCTTTGGTATAAGGATTGTACCGCAATTTGGTCTGGTAAAATTGATTCAGTATACAACAAAGAGACCTGTAATGAATAACAAAATACCAAAGTTCCTGTTAATCTACTTTTTTCATGTGGCCATTTCGACAACTTATGTCTCTTCTGTGCAGATAAAATTTTGAAAAATGGGAATGCAAAAACGGTAAGATGTATTAAAGATGATAAAAACAAATAATCAAAAGGGTCTAAATGAATAAACGAATTATTCCTTTGTAATTGTAACATTTTTAAGCATTAGCTGGCTACCAAAATTGCTGACATTTATTATTAGACACATAGTACTGTTTGTACTGGGCTAGTAGAAATTGGCTACTATCTACCATCTGCATGGGGCATAGCTGGCAATATAGACTGAAACATGAAGGTACATCCCTGTTGTAATGACTGTAATGAGTATCCGATCTTGATAAAGCAATCGGTGACATTAAATGAAAACCCAGTCGAACTGATTTGAAAAGGAAACCCGTATACCCACCCCCCTCCCCGTTAAGCGATAAAATGATTGCTGCCTTAAAAATGGAAGTATCACATTCGTTTCATTTTTTGATAAACGCAAAGTAAGGGAGAACCGAACACTCAAACGAATAATCCAAGGGCAATGTCAACATCGGAAACACCAAGATACAAAGACATAACATTCGCAAGACACAGAAAAGAAAAATGAAACCACTCAATGCATAAATGAACAACATGGGTCCAATAAAAAATATGGTCAGACAGAATTCCTCGATGATATGGTATGCATAATAAAAAGGTAAATATTTAAACCATTGGCTTTAAGCAAAAAAAAAAATCAATAAGTAAAAAATGAAACAACTTAATGAAAAGGCATGTACATTCTCTTATACACATGGTTCTTCTAATTCTAAATTTAACTGTGATAGAAGTGTTAATATCTCTAAAAGAGATTTCGCTCTGACTAATACTGTATGGTATACAAGATGATTAGAAGTTAAATCAAGCATAGAGCTAAACGACCCTTTTCATATTTCACACCTTAGATCAAAATCATATTTGTTGGAATGACAAGACAGTTTCAACCTGATTAAACCAAACACGAAAGACCATTATTCAGATATTAACACATGTATTTGAACAAGAATATATCCTCAGGTAAGATAAACAGTGAAAGGATATGGAGTAAATGCACTTGAGACAAAGTCTCTTAAAATACATGAAAAACAAAACAATAGGACAACCCTTTTTTTATTGCCGTTCTTCCTCTTAAAGTCAACTAGGGGCTTTTATCAATGAGCTTTGCATCTACCTCATAGCATAGTAGGTTCAAGACGGCTCATGGAACCGGTTTGAGCGGAATTCATTACTAAATGTCGGTCAACGCTACATCCTTAAGTTGTTTTTTACCCAAGGATGCAGGATCGTCAACAAACAGGAATTTATTTTCTAGTTTTAGATCTGACAGAAAGATTAGATGTAGGCCCATTTATGTACTTTTTACGCCATATGTGACCAAGTTGTTATGTTAAACACAAAAAAGTACGGAGACCGCATATTGAAATTGTTCATATTCAATTTTCTTATCAGAGATCTCAGTGTTTGAGAGTCAGATGTGAAGCACGACTTTGGAACATGGTTTGCATTTAAAACATCTATCTAAAGCCCATTTAATATGATTCTTCTGCAAATTATTTTTGTGCCCACGTAAATGACATTGACATTGGTGCTGTAAAATTAAAGGGATAGTTTTAAAAGAAAATCGGGTTTGCATTGCTTTTCATTAAAAATACCAAATTCAGCTCGGTGATATAAATTTGGACCGATGTCCCAAGTACTTTGTCAAATCTGATAGAGAAC
>MJUU01043780.1:37337-70380 GCA_002080025.1 Modiolus philippinarum | reverse complement strand
AATTAGTCTCTGCAGACGCCCATATCCACAACTTATAAATCAAAACATGTAGAAGACGATGTGTAAAAGCTGATAGATAACAAATACACAATAGGACGTGGATGAAAAGCCAAAATCAATAAGGGTAGAGTTATGTGCGATGGAGATACTCCTTCGTTTTGATCAAAGTTTATGTCTCTTAAAAATTTTGGTTTCAGGTCAGCATCGATGTACTGACTACTGGGTTGGTCGATATCCCGACAACTAAGATCCATCCAGTGGTAATATATAGTTCGTAGAAACCGAAGTTACTGTCTAAGAGAGGGAGGGACTGATTTTTTTTTTATGAAACAACTAAATATTTTACAGTTATAAGAAATCTTGAAATTCAAAAGTATTATATTTTATTATATGAAGACCACACAGCACATTACTTTGTTTTTGAATGTCATGGGAATATGACATAGAGCGGTAATACACATTGCAAAAATGTACTCTTATATACGGAAAATTCACTACAAATTGATATATTTCCTATTTTGAGCATAACCACAAAATGTCTTTAATTCATGTTTTCTTCAATAAAAGTTCTCCAAAGTAACTATCATCCCGCTGGTTTGTTAAATATAAACAAATTAAACAAGATTATCAACTAACCAAAAATATGGGATGTTAATTTAACCAAAATGAAATGTGAAAATGTTTTTGGTCAAAGAGTTCAGTTACTGTAAATTATTAATGAATGTATGTACCGAGTATAATTTCACCTCATGAACTTCACCATGCAACTCATTGTCTGTTTCGTATTACAAAACGTCTCTGATGGGAAAGCAATATTTTCAATTACAAAAAAGAAAAATATTTTATTAGGCTTGTATATTACAAAAAGTATGGTATATATATTAGTCTATCCCAAAATCTATTTAAACTTCGTTAAGATTAACAAACGAATAATGAAGAGAAGCATTTAAGAGGAAAAAGACCAAAGAGTTGAATCGGCAAAACCCATTCGCGATGACGCACATGAATAAGACTATATAAGAGAGCATGAAATTCTTTCCCACTAGTAAGAGCACAAGAAAGGAACCCAAGATGAATTGTCAGGCACTGTGGATTTCGTTTTTAATTTCAATCATTGGTTGTATGGTTCCAACATCACATGGAGGTATATTACTTTAATAATGTTATACAGATAGTTTATTTTATAATTATATTGCTACGGTCAAGGAAGTGGCAAAACTTTTATTGTAATGAAGTCAAGATTAACACCTCAAGCTTACCTCAAGCTTACACAATGTGTTAGATTCATCGATGTGAAATGTCTACATTGTAGATATATCAGACGTGAAAACCTGACAAATATATACAATGTTTTATTTGCACGACAGCGAGTCAATGAAAGGTAGAGAGCTTGGAGTGTAAAGTTTTGTCACTTCCCTGACCGCAGCAATATTAAATAAGAATTGGAATCGTTTCCACATTTAGTTTCCTGAACTCTGAATTTAAATTGATGTCGGATTTACAACATAAATTAAAACTATTTGAAGAAAGAATTTCTTTAAAGAAAAGAAAAAATTTAAAAAGCATAATTTTAGCAAACTTTTGATTATTTGTTGTTCCAAATTTTCCTAGTACTTGGAATTACTCTAGAATGCTGCGTGATCCAAGATTTTTTTCATTTCCTTATTTCTTAACGTTTTACCTGGTGACTTTATTAAATTGGATTATTAAAATTTAAAATGAAACTAAATGTGTGTTTTAATGAACTGTAAAAGATACCTGTGTCGTCTTTTGACTGACGCAAATGACACCACAAGTATTAGTTTTCTCCGACTTAAACACGGCGAACACTTACGAAATTATTTTTATGCGGTTTAAAAAAATTTTGTCGTTTCTTTTCATAAATCGTGTAATTCACTTCAGTATGACTCCAATTTAAAGATTTCATTAAGAGATATAACTAGCAGTTACAATTGATTTAACATGTTGTTTCAGCTCCTAACAGGGAATTAGAATTACTTTTGAAGGTACTGTCCGCAGAGAATCGACATGACTACCGTGAACACAAGAAACAAATATTGAAAAGTAGGTATTAATTATCATATTAATTGTCACTGACGTTGTTGGGCACATTAAAAAAATCAAATAAACAAAAATACTCTTATCATCAGAGTGTTTCAAATCAAATTTTAAAGTCAAAGATGAAAGTCTTTAAAATTAATAAAAAATATTTGTTCCATCGAAATGAATTTGCAATCAATGTATTTAAAAAATGTGTCAGTAATATGTTTTCTAGAAATCTTATATTAGAATTTCATAATTTTTGCATGTATTATTTTATTTGATATAGCAATTATAATACTACGAAAAAATTGCATGTGGCAGTACCAAAGGGACTTGCTCCTGGCCTAGAAAATATTTTTGTGAATCTCGGAGAAGGAGGAGGGGTTGTTTCTCTAGGGCTCTGTCCGAGGGAAACCATCCCCTCCAAGGGTTGACAAATCTGGATGTTTCACGTAAATAGAGGGTTTTATTATTTATTACTTCCAAATCAAGAGGTCGTATTATTGTTTTAATCTCACAGAGAAGACTGATACATGTAAACATACAATATATGTACATTGTCGGAAAATATATAATTTATTTGACGAGCTTTAGAAACAGGAAGGAATGAGAGGTTTACCGAGTACAAATCAATTATTTATTTTCCGACAATGTATGTATATTGTTTTTACCCTGCTATCATTTAAACCGTATTTACTAATGCATTTTCTTCGTGAGGCGGGACCAGGATGATAGTAAACAACTTCCGCCATTTTGGTATAATCCCTGACGTCATAAGTGAATCTTCACTGTGACGTCAAAGTATTCGACGTTTTCAAACCAGTCGTCCTGTCTTTTCATCGTTCAAAAGCGTGGACCGGTTACCAGTCTACCCTACGAATACGAAAAAAATATTCATAGGGTCGTATTCGTCTAGTAAATACCACCATTGTAGGATAAAATCTGTTAGTGCTAATTAGAATCTACAGGGTTGTTTCTCTTTGTGACGTCATATCCGGGTTGTTCAGCGGGGAAACAATAGGGTTGTTAAACTGGTCCGCCGTTCCACAATGCTACTCTCATTAGGAACGGGTGACGGCCACGTTAACGTTGCGTTTCATTGGTCGAAAGTGTCGATTGTTTTCATTTTTTCCGGAAAAATATTCACATCACGACTGTTGTTGTTGCGTCTTTAGCAACGTCTCGTAAAATGACGGGGTAAGAATCTTGACCTCGTGATTTTTAGCCGTCACCTGTTGTTAGTGTAGCCAGCGTAACACAACAGGAACCCAGTTTATAGGGTTGTTTCCGCAGTGATGTCATATCGAGGTTGTTTGTTAAAACATTTGAATTATTTTGAAGTCACATGATTGCTTTCATCCAATTAAATCTTCTCATACTTAGTAAAATATAATAATAGGCAGGGTTATCTCCATAAGACCAAGGCTTCAAAAAAAATATCCGTGTCATAACAGAAAGATACTAATGAAAGACAAGAGCCAAAGGTAAACAATATAAGAGTAAAAGTCATTTTGGAGGAGTTTATCGATGTGTAAACGTGGCCGACTCACTCACAAACTAAATAAAGTCCGAAGGATGTGAGTTAAAGGCCGCGTTTACACATCCATAAACTCCTCCAAAATTACTTTTATTTCTTATTTTTCGAATCCGTTGAAATTAAAGCAATGTTTTCACTGAATTTGACGTCACCATGTACTGCACTTTTTTCCTCGGAGCGTATTAATGTGCAAGAAGCGTTTATCGAGAAAATAACTTCGTTGTTGTTTGTGACGTTGACCAATGAAATTGGCCGTTGCAACTGCAATTGGAATTATCAATAGTTGGACAGCAGAAGCAAGAGGTAAGGTTGAACCAGCTTCATTGGAACCCATACCTACCTCCTCTGTACCTTGTTTCTCGGCCAATAGTATAATACTCCTACAAATAACACCCTATACATACAATAACTAATACAAGTACATTACCGTGAAAAAATTAGACAAAAGATAATTTGAAAGATAGTAAACGGATTGCTCTCCATGTTAGCATTTTAACAATATTTACCTAGATCAAAGGGTAAGCTATAATGCCTCAAAAAATGTATTCCAATGATCAATCAACGATAGTGTTTTAATATTATTTTATAAAATAAAAATTACATAAAAATAAGAATTTTGATTGTTTTTTTTTCAGCTTCAGCTAAGCGATTGGGACCAACACCAAAGAATGTCCCACAAGAAGAAGGATCAATTCTTTGTAAGTTTAACGTTATTGTTGTTTGAAATATAAATGAGTATTTATTACTTAAGTCACGAAGTATTGCTCATCATCAAAAGATCGAAGCTTTCGATTCCACTAAGCGTTTTCACATTACACCCCTTACAACTCCTTCTACATACGATATCCTTTTCATTCTTTAAGAGGTCGGGTCTGCAAAAAAAAAAAAAGGTTTCAATGAGGTTACGAAGGGTGTGTTCCATTCGATATTTTGCCGGTTTTAATTGCTTTTTGCCTATATTGCGCACGAAACTTAAAAATTTGTTTAAAAAAAATGGGTTCCAACCCCGGAAACCCCCTGTATCCGCCATTGATTTTAGGTGTCGATTTACAAAACATTCGTTTATTTGGCATTATGTGGAATAAGTTATAAACACGAATGTAAATTCAGTTAATTATTTTTGAAAGTGATTTCATTTGTATATCACTACATCTGAACTCCATTAAGGATATAATGTGTTATTACTCACTGAAATGCAGTTGTGCTTTTTAAGGTAGTAAATAACTAATCAAATCAAAGCATTTGGAAATCCATAAACCGGAATATGTGTAAAAGCTGATAGAGAGCAAAGTACCAATTGGATCTAAAAACGAAAGCCAAAATCAATTACCAATTGGCTCCAAAAACGAAAGCCAAAATCAGCCAAGGACAGAGCTAGGCAAGAGGGAGATACTCCTTAAGTTTTAACAAAATTTTCTCAAATTAGATATTTCAAGTTTTCAAATAAAATCGGTTTTTGGACCAGCACCGTAGTACTAGATGCGGGTTGGTGATTACCCTTGGGGACTAACAGTCCACGAGCAGTGACATCGACCCAGTAGTAATAAATTACATTGTGCGGTTATGCAGATGTAAACTTGGATTCTATTGGCTGATTAACCACCTGCTAAATAACCATGTCCGCCATACACAACAAGAAAATCAATAATCGTGATAATGTAGTGTTTCACATTAACAAACATGCAGTAAGCATAGAAAAATAAACACATCGACATTAAACATAGTTTACTTCTACGTAATGTAACAGTAATTTCAGCCTGAAAATTAAAATACGAAAACATCTATATTTGGAATAACATGTAAATTATATGAAATATTTTATCTGCGTTCATTTCCAAAGGTTTCCGCTCAGCGTATTTCGAAAACGTCATTTTGCTAGTACAATCTTTATACAACTTGAAAAATCAATAGATCACTCGGTTGTGTATTGTTCATGTTACGCTGTCAGTAGGTATAGTGTTTATTTTTAGAATCGTGTAGTTAAATGTAGGTCATTTTGTAATTATCGTTTTCGTATTTAATGCAAACTGTGGTTAGCATAACCGCACAAAAATGTTATCATGCATTGAACCAACTAACATGATTATTTAGATAGTGTCGAAAATGGTTGAACGGTGCGGCTGACGCCTTACCGTTCAACGATTTTCGACACTATCTAAATAATCATGTTAGTTGGTTCATTGCATGATAACTTATAAAATACCGAAGTTACTGTGAATTTAGTTTCTGCATATACGCATTTTGACAACATATGTCTCTTCAGTGCAGATCAAATCAAAACATTTGAAAATCCATAAACCGAAATATGTGTAAAAGCTGCTTATATTCATGCAAAATTCTGAAATTTTGTTAGAGCAGCAAACTGCAGTTTTCAATTGTTCAAATTTATTTTTTTAAATCTTTTCTTTATTTCCTAAGAGGAAAATAGACGACAGATTATATTATTGTAACTTTATATATATAACTATTAGAAAAAATTCGTCACATCTATATGGTACGTACCTCTGTTTGTCAGATTTACATCTGTAAACCGCTCTGATTACAGTACCCGTGAAGATGGCCGAAGGGCTCAATTGTATTGAAAAGATGAATGTTGATAAGTTTCTTCTATGCATAGCAGCTAGATGAAAATTGTATATTCTACTGCAAAACAGCTGGAGACTCGTTTCACAAGAAATTTTTAAATTTCTACCTTGGTTATGCATGCAACACACGATCTTTTAAATAAGACTCAATAGCTGTATAATGATGTAATATTTAACAATAATATTTTGTGACCAGTCCTAAATGTACTTTTATGTAACACATCAATGTTGTTGTAATTCTGATCGAAAAAGAAAAAAAAAACTCTTATGATTAATCAAATATAAGTAAAACGTAATCTTATGCCATGTTTTCTTTCTAGATCTACATAGGATTTGTCAGCCACACAACAGAACCATTTCCTGTTCCTCTCCAACACGTATAAATATCAAAAGTGGACTATGGGGAAGAGGACTGCATAGTACCGTTTGTAATTCTGGAAACATACGTCTGCAAGGTTGTACAAAAGATGTCACTCTACAATTGAAGAATCAGTGTGATGGTTTAGCTTCTTGTAAAATATCTGCAAGTACGGCATATTTCAACAACCACGACCCCTGTGAGGGAACGCCAAGCTATGCAGATTTCTCATTTGAGTGCATAACAGGTAAAGTTAAAAACTTAAGTTGTTGCATAAAAGTAGTTGTACAGCCGACTGAGCAGAGAATTTCATGAAGGGTTAACATACTGTATTTGGCTTCCTATTTCGGTATTTTTGGTAATGAGTACTTCTTGTTTTACAATTTTTTGGATTATTGCTTTCCATATTAGTTGATTCTAATGCTGCTGATGAGAGGTTACTCCCTGAAACACGTGTACAGCATAGCAAAATTTACTGTTTTTATGCAACATTGGCCTTTAAACCAATTGGACCGATGCCACTGCTGGTGGGCCGGAGGTCTCCGAGGGTATTCACCAGTCCAACAGTCAGACTTGTCTGACATGAAAATTTATCTTGCGTTTTTATAGAAATTTTCTGGTTTTATCAAAATTATAGGCCCTTTAAACACAATGGCTTCATTCCTTGTATGGCACATGGTAGATGTCCTTTGTACTGTATTTGGCTTCCTATTTCGGTATTTTTGGTAATGAGTACTTTTTGTTTTACAATTTTTTGGATTATTGCTTTCCATATTATTTGATTCTAATGCTGCTGATGAGAGGTTACTCCTTGAAACACGTGAACAGCATAACAAAATTTACTGTTTTTATGCAAAATTGTCCTTTAAACCAATTGGACCGATGCCACTGCTGGTGGACCGGAGGTCCCCGAGGGTATTCACCAGTCCAATAGTCCGACTTGTCTGATGAAAATTTATCTTGCGTTTTATAGAAATTTTCTGTTTTTATCAAAATTCTAACCCCTTAAAAATACTATGGCTTCATTCCTTATATAACTTGTATATATTTCTGGGTTCGCTAATTGATTCGACGAAAACAAATAAATACAAGGTATTATTTTAAAATTGATATTTATGTTTTTTATTTGTGATATTATTTGCGCTTTGATTGGTTAATTTGATGTCATATGACGTTCTGTAAATATTGCGTAAAAATGATATTTCCATAAATAGTATATGGTATTGTGGGTTTTTTATTGTGTAGTTCTTATTTACCTTGTGGCATGTGGCTATGTTTTTCGGCCATTGTAGGTGTTTCCTGTTATCTTTTTTATTCTATTATTCTATATTTGGAAACGTCAGGTTTACAACATATTTGATGTGGTAACACTTCCAACTTAACATGCCAATTAAAACAAAAGTTTTCGTAATAATAAAACAATTAAAGTATGGCAAGTTCAGTAAAAATGAATTTATAGACCAGATTATAGTACATTGACCTCAGTAAACACAGTTGGATTTGAGTTTGTTTGGTGTATATTTCACCTGTCATTTGGTATTTTAATTGGCACAAATTTTAGATGCACCAATACTTTTTGGTCTGTAATTTGACATCAGTAACATGGTTCGGTTTGAGTTTGTTTGGTGTATATTTCACCTGTCATTTGGTATTCTAATGGGCACAAATTTTAGATGCACCAATACTTTTTGTCTGT
Organism: Modiolus philippinarum; assembly: GCA_002080025.1. Taxonomy (NCBI): domain Eukaryota; kingdom Metazoa; phylum Mollusca; class Bivalvia; order Mytilida; family Modiolidae; genus Modiolus; species Modiolus philippinarum. Next base: position 62,161 of record MJUU01043780.1, on the reverse strand, counting down.
TTTAGCATTCTAATGAAGCCGAATTTATACAAAACCTTCTTAAAAATATGAAGAAGGCACATTGCTTAGTTATTTGATTTCACCTTTTGTATGATGATGATTTTGTTTTACTCAATAACTCTTATTTCAATGATAACTTACATCTAATATTTAAGGTACTACAGGATCTAAAAATCGGCTTCGAAGTATTTGGATCTCAAATTGATTTAGATGAAAGATCTTAAGGTAGATCGGCGCTAATACACGGCGCATCGATTTGCACATTTGCGAAACATAAGTCGGATGCTGGATTGGCTTGATTTTCAAGCCGGAATATTCCTTATTTGGCCTTTACATTGTGACGTCATAATAAACTGACATACACTTTCCTGCGAATTAGCTCCCTTTTCCCGTAACGATTGTCTATTTCGTTAACTATGTAAAACATCTCTCTAAATCAAACGGTGACATATAGATTTTTTCAGCTCAACATATAGCTGAAATGTATGCCCCTGAAATATCAAAAAATAAAAAAAAAAAAATCTGTCTGATATTTATTTCATATGAAAGCTAAACAATAAGCATGTTCTCACAGTTCCCTGTATATTCTTTGTAAATATCGCTGAAATATACTAAATTTGGCCTGATTTTCAAAGCCTGATAACAGGAAAAGATGATCGGTGACATATCATTTTTATTTTATTTTTTGAAGCAATGGACTAACTCCTACAAAATATCTTTAAATAAAACAATTCTGTCTGAAATTTGTATTAGGCTCGAACTACCTTAAACTTGAATCTATGACAAATGTGAAGATTTAAAATAATAAAGCGTTTATTTCTAATTTTCAAATAAACAAAGATTTTGTTTAACATTGATCAACATCTATCAATGAATTCCACTCAAACTGGCGCTAGGGCCCGTCTTGAACTTAATATGAGGTATGAGGAAAGCTCATTATTGAAGGCTTCATGGTGACTTCAAGATAAAGAAGAACAACAAAAATGTTGTTCCATCGATTGGTTGAACCAAATATTTGTAGGGACTTTGTCTCATATCTTTTCAATGTAATTCATTATTACATCCCAGCTCTTTGTTTCAACTGGGGTATTCTGAGTTGGATCATCCCAGCAATCTCACCCCAGCTCAGTTAGAACAAAAGATATTTTTACTTTTTTTGTTTTTGTCAAGGTCAGATTTTGAGAACTACTCGGTTGTTTTGGACTTAGTAAAATTTTATGTTTTACTATCCATAAAATAGAGATAAAGATTTTAAAACATTGAAGAATGACATTGTCCATAGTAGGATTCGAACTAGGGTCGCCTCCTTCACTAGAATCCTGCCTTACCGACTGCACCATATATATATATATATATAAGCTGTCTATAAATTCAGTCAACGTGGAAACTTGTTCATCTCCCCGGATTTGCGAATATTTACGCTAATGCAGAGCCTAAAAATTAAAATTATATATATATATATATTCATCTCATGGCATTATGAGCATGGAAATAATTCGTAAGAATGTATATCGGTTTTCATTCACTTAATAAAATTAACTAGGATGTAAATTAGTCATCACACTCGGACTTTGTGTGTCTGTATGAGCTCACCCCTCCGGCATCCGGACACAACGCGTCCTCTTGTGTAACTATTACGTACAGTTTATTGACACATTGAGGAAACGTGTTTTTATAAGGCCATGACTGAAATTGTGATACTACAAATATAACAGACAATATTCAAAGTAAGACAAAACAAGATAAATACATAAGACACAGACGCACTGTTTATTTTGTACCAAATGTACACAAAAATATATTATATTTGTCTTTTTGCCCAATGAATTTCTCAAAAATTACAGAAATTAAATCCGCCCCAAAGCATACGATAACTTATTTAAAAAGAAATCATTTATTGTTATTTAAAAAAAACAAAAAAAACTATAAACATGTGAAAATCAGTAAACTGCAATCTGTCAGTAATTTTCTTTTTCATACGCCCTAACACACCTCTCTAGTAAGGTAGAATGATATGATTTATCAAAATTCTTAACCCTTTGAAAATACTTAGGTCTTGTTCCTAGTATGATACTCGATGTCTTTGGCCTCCTATTTCTATATTTTTTGTAATAAGTATTTCCTTCTTATTATTTTGTATTATGACTTTCCATATTATTTTTGTTCTAAAGCCACTAATGAGAGGTTACTACTCCTTGAAAGACGTGTTCAGCATAACGAAATTTACAATATCTAAATTTTTGAAAATTTTATCTCCCTTTTGAATAGTTTTTGGTTTTCCATTTAGATATTTCTTTGTTAATTTGTGCTCTATCAGATTTTTTAATATGTCGCGTTGATTTCCACTAGGGAGACATGGGATTTCGGAGTGGCCATGTGCAGAACATAGGTTTAAATTTTGTTTATTCAAATATATATTATGCCATCTGTGTTTCGTTTTGTACTTTTGGAATATCTAATAATGTATTTTTTTCAGACTATTGTAGCAGTGATCAGTTCAGATGCGTCGAAAATTCTAACTGTATATCTCAGAACATGACATGCGATGGCAACATGGACTGTGGCAATGGAGATGATTCTGATGAAAATTTTTGTGGTATCATTTTTTAAAAATCTTATCTGTACCTTCCATTATCTGTTGGAATACAGTTATTTGTATCTTTTTGTTTTGCATTTGTACGTTTAAACCCTATTTAAAACTATCGTTAATACAGACGTATTGATTAGACCAACATCTCAAGTTACTTTTAAGTTAAAACTCCTATTAAAGTGCGTGTTTTTTTAAGTTATTGAAAGCAATTGTTGAGACCACACTTAAAATAAATAAATACTTCGTTTTATATTCCATTTATTCATTATACCTTTGTAAATGACGTTCATTATATGTATATATTTATATTATATTAATTTTTAATATCTGTTCAGATCAAATGGCATCAATGTCAACAACAACCACGACTACGACAACTACTCCTACTACTACATCAACCACTCCTACTACCACAACGACCACGCATACAACAACAACGACAACGCCTACAACAACAACGACCACGCCTACAACAACCACGAACACACCCACTACCACAACGACCACGCCTACAACGACCACGCCTACAACAACCACGACCACACCCACTACCACAACGACCACTCTTACTACAACAACTACAACGACAACGACAACAAGTAAGATTGGTTTTTATGGTTATAACTTTGAAATCAAATTACGTTTAAAGATTACCAACTATGAACCCAATATTTAAATACTTGAAGAGGAGAAAATGGTTTTCATCCTGTAAAATTGAATGCATGAGATATGCAACAGAAAAATAAATAAGCTGAGCAAGAGTATTACAAATTCTATTGTTCGCTGATAAAAATTTACCTAAGTTGTAGATGTGCGAATAGTATTATACAAAATTCATTTCATTTTATAAGGTAAAGCTTGATTTGCGTGTCAAGAACGTTTCACTATGGAAATGCAGAAATTGGAATCAAAGTGGATATTCAGAAATGGACAAAATTTTGTAAATACAACTAAATGAAAATATAATATAAACAAATAATCGTTTCGAAGTCTGTTTAAAGGAATTTCTGGTCGTCTTTAGACCAAAAGTATCACAGCAAAGAAAATAATATTTTAAGCATTCTGTTTGTAGCATGACATAAATCTTCAATGATAAGCAATGTCATTATGCTAGTAGCAACCTCAATATTATTTCATTAACTTTACATTTGTAACATCTTCAGTACCTTTTTTGACGATTTTTCACTTTTGTTTGAATTTTTTAATAAATGGAGTCCAGTAAACAAACGCCGTATTGCTAGAGATGAAAAGTACTGTGAAAATTTTTCGCGTGGGGATTTTTTTCACTTATTTTGCGTTTTGGAATTTTACGTGAAGATAATCCCCACGCGAATACTTTTTAACAAACGTTTAACAATCAATTTTTGAACGTCCAGGAATATTACAACCACGAGAAAAATTCGGGTATGACACTTCGTAAAATTACCCCCCCACTGCGAAAATATCCACATTTACAGTAACTAGAACAGAATCAAGAACTGCAAATTTCATTCCTGAGTTGTAACTACTCAAGAGCCTTTGGTCGATACAGAGACTACCTTAATAGAGCTAGCCTGCTTACAAACAGGCTTCTTACGCAAGGGTATGTTAACCATAACTTGAAGTCTTCACCACAGAAGTTTTACGGTCTATATCACGATCTTGTTGACAGCTATTGGAAGTCTGTTTCCCAGATGACAACATATACAATGTATGTCTTTTTGCCACTAAATTTGTTTTGCCTATACCGGATTTGACTCTACTACCGGAGTTGACATGTTCAACACGGCAGGTGTCTTATAAGAAGCAGGAGATGCTTACTCTCCCGGTGCACTTGATCTCTCCCAATGCTTTTTTAAATCTGGTCCGTATTGTTCATTTTTGTATATGTGTCTGTCTACATTTTTTCTTCACTGTGCCGTCATCATGTTATTTCTGTTTCTTTGTTTTTCCGATGTTGCCATTGTCCCTAAGACTAATGGTTCTGTTCTGACTTGCTTTGTAAATCTTGAAATAAATAAACTACTGTTAGACAAGGAATAACAGACACTAATGGGATAGAGTGAAGAATATGAACACAATACTAGTACTACCAGTATTGTACAATACTAGTATAATATATGTGTACCAGTATTGTACAATTCTGGAAGGTACTGGAAAATACTGGTAAACCAGTATTGCAGATACTGGAAGATACTGGAAAATACTGGTACAACTAGTATTGCAGATACTGGAAGATACTGGAAAATACTGGAATTTCCAGTATTGCAGACACTGGTTTAAGTGGTATTTTGGATACTGTGTTATGTGCTTTTTGTTGTTTTTTTTTCATAATAGATTTTTTTTTTTTCAAAATCATGCAGAACTATATATTAACACTACTCATTTACATTCCAAAAATGATGAAAGGACCTGCTTAATTCGATTACGAAATGACAAGAAAATAGGCCTGAAACAGTTCCATACTTCTCTCTTAACCCTTGCAAAAATTGATTACAATACAAGTACATGACCAGTACTGTCACCTACAATATACATGTACTTATAATAAAAGAATTGTAAACAGTAACATTACTGGTTTTACCGGTTTTGTCCACAATAAAATACAAGTAATACCAGTATTGTAAGTTTTACACTGCTGGTAATACCAGTATTGTGAACAACACAATACTGGTACAACTAGTATTGTGAAAATATACAATACTGGTATTACAGGTATTGTGCCCAATACAATACTGGTACAACTAGTATTGTATATAGCACAATACTAGAAAAAAAATAGTATTGTTAACAATATAATACCGGTACAGCTAGTATTGAAAAAAATTACAATACTGGTATTTCCAGTATTGTGAAAAATACAGTACTGGTAAAACTAGTATTTAAAAAAACACAATACTGGTACAACTAGTATTGTAAGCAACACAATACTGGTACAACTAGTATTGTATTTTTCACAATATTGGTACAACTAGTATTGTAAACAACACAATACTAGTAATTCCAGTATTGTTGCATACAATACTGGTATAAAAATTTCTACCAGTATTGTACAATACTGGTAATACTAGTATTGTGTTTATATTCTTCACTTTTGTTTTCAATGGTCTGTGAAATATTATCTTGAGTAGCATAATCATATTGAACCATGAAAATTTCTAGGTGTACTGTAAAACAATTTATTTTCTCGGGTATTTTATTACTCGTTTTGTCCCTTGTGGTGAAGTTGATGCCGACTACTGTTCTCGATTTTCTCTATTTTCTAATACATTCATGTAAGGGTTAGAGAATTTCGCGACGATTTATTTTTGCGATATTTTCAGGCTCGCCAAGATCGCAAAATAAATCGCTCGCGAAAATTTGTTGTTTAACAGTATTCAAAGAGTACGAATATCGTTATTGATACACACACTTGCTGATTTTATTTCAGCCGTTCCGATAGGCACATGCGGGAGACCAGTACACACACCTGTGGTTCAGAGTATTTCTAAACGTATAGTTGGTGGTACAGATGCAGTAGCACATAGTTGGCCATGGATGGTACAATTAAGTTTACAAGGAGTTCATCATTGCGGTGGTACAATCATTGATAGAGACCATATTTTGACAGCTTATCATTGCTTCTTTGCGTAAGTTAAAATGTCTGTTGTACAGTCGTCGCTATTTGAATGTCGAATAATACATTTATACAGGTAACACCTTAGTCATTTAAATTGAAATTAACATCTAAAAATTTTTTACAGAGCCATAAAAAGATATTATCAAACTACAAATACACTACAGTTGCATTATAGACAGCAAAATTTGTTATGCTGTACACGTGTTTCAAGGAGTTACCCTCAACAAACATTATTATGTCCCGTTAAAACTTCTGTAACTACTTTTGATTTCGAAGATGGAGACTCTATTTCTAAAGCAAAAAAAATGATTTATTTTCCTCAATAATTTTGTATTGTAGAAATAAAAATATAAATAATCAAAAAAAATATTGTCAAATACAGAGGAGAGTCCACGTTGATATGTTACAAGTTTTACACTGTAAAGATAGTGGCGTGCCTTGTTGAAGAACACCTATTATAAAACTGGAAAGTAACTTACTTTTAATAATTTTACTTTCATATAACTTGCAGATATAAACGATTTCTTTTTAGGTATCGTAGCCTCGATAGTTTCGTTGAGTTGCCAATTTCACCTTTAAATGTCTCCAATTTTAAGTATAGATTCAAAGTGGTGTTCCAAATGCAAGAACTGTGCCCTTCGGAGACCTGTTCTTGTAATCCTACCTTCAGAGGCCCATGAATGCTCATAGAATTAAAGTTGCTTGATTTTTCAATTTCTGTTCCATTAGATTTATTGATGATGTTTCCATTAATAATGCATCTTTTGCCAAAATGGATCCCATCAATATGTCCTCCAGAATTAGAGTTAAAGGAAACAGTAGAAACTACTACACATACATCTTTTTTAGCCTCCAGTTACATCTCGAATTTGATGGAAATGTTCATTTCAGTACTTAAATGTACAACAAAAGGTACGGCATTAATTTCAAAATTATCAATTTCCCTTACATGGTACGCGAGAGCTAAATGCAATTATTTAGGACATTTTTATTCGGTAAAGTTCACTCCGTGACAGCCTTTACTAATCAGGGCTTTGAGAAAAGTCCATCTCATACGATCATTAAAAAAAGTTTTTCAATTGATATCAGTCCCTTGTGGAAAATTTACATTTCGGTCCGAACTGTGATTCATGATTCTTGGGACGATCATTTCTTTTCCTTGTCCACGACCTTTCAATAGCAATTACTGTTGAGATGCTACCGGAAACTTATGCGATGGAGTGCGCCATAAAATAGGTTTAATCCAAAATTTCTTTTGAAATCCCTGAACCAATTAAGAACCTTTGCGGTTTGCTATGTTTATTTTATCTATTAATCTACAATTGCATAAGATGAATTGCATAAAATAGTAATGATACAAATAAGATTCTTTTCAGTGACAGTGATCTAACACATTGGACAATCAAGGCAGGATTACACAACAGAACTGAGGATGATGAATTTGTACAGACCCGGGCCATTAGTAGCAAGGTAGACGCTAATGTTTCACGGACACATTTCTTTTTGGATGGTGATATGACCATTGTAACATTGAATCAGTCACTCGAGTAAGTCAAGAAATATTATATACTACATAGTTTAAATCCTGGATTTGACAAGTTATTGATCATAAGGTACATTGTCACGACTTGACAAATAAATGACAGTTTAATATCCACGTACCTGTAATTCTAATTTAGTGAATTTTAAAATAAGTCAAGAACTGTAAAATAAGACTTCGTAATTGTCAACGTTTTCATAAATTTCGCTTCTTTTCATTTGGTTACATTCAGCAATTCTTACCAGTTCGGCAATTTACGCGTCATTAGTCCAGATCATACATAAAACTCGAAGATAAGGCCATAATAAGATAATTCCTAGATTCTCATCTATTTGTTCCTCAAAATTGTGGGCGTGTGGGCGACTTTCATTTTATATTTTTATCATTTAACTTGTGAAGAATGCTTTAATTTTATAAGAAATGTACCAAAATTTGGCAAAAAATCAAAATAGAATTTGTTCAGGCATGTCAAAAAATCGGGGCTAGAGGGGATGAGAATCTAGATATTTTTAGATATTTTTTTTCACTATGTCCTAATGTTACTTTTTTCTAAACAGTAACACAGCTAGGAATATAAAGTTCAAGTCCAATTTAAACTATTCTGAAGTCCTTTTATTTCTTTGCTTAGGTCACGATCTCCGGAAATTCTTGTTTAACAAGAGAATTGCCAAAAACTTTCAATTCAAGGGAATAACCTGGACTCTTGACTCCTAGGCTCAAACCGTTTTTGAACGTGGGGATCTGGGCTACTCCACTGGGTTCCGGGCTGGAACACTAGGGCTCCGTGCTCTACCACAAGGACCCGGCTCTAAAACAAGGGATCCGGGCTCCAACACTAGGCTCCGGGCTCCACTCATAGGAATCTGGGAAGTACATACATGGGTTCCGGGCTCTCAGAGAGCTTGGGATCTCGTGTCATTACCCCTGTTAATGGTATTTCAAGGTTTTGCTTTGTCAAAGGCCTTTTTTAATAAGCATCTATGTGGTACAGAAAAAATATGAATTCATGAAAAAAAGTGTACAAGCCGGATATTTCATTTAATTTTCTTTCTACCAAATGCATATATTCTTGAAGAAATAGATCAACTCAGCACGGCTGGTAAAGCCCGTTATCTACGACTGCATTGGCGGATCCAGGGGGGTTCCGGGTGTGTGAATCCTCCTTTTTCTGGACAATCATGTTTTTTTTTATGAATATCCTGATGTTTTGTTAAAAAAAAACCAAAAAAAAATTTGGCTTCTCGCTCCGCTCGGCGAAATTTCCTTCCATTTTCTATTGGAACCCCCTCTTTTCTTATTGCCTGGATCCGCGCCTGGACTGTGCTTTTCACCACAGTTGGATGCAGAATTTTGTATATATTTTGAATTTACACTGATAACTGGATGGAACTCGTAAAAGATTATAAAATTATTTTTTTGATGTTGTGATGAAAAAAAAACGAATTTAAATAGAACATTTCCGCGTATTTATCAGATATTTATTTTGAATCTAGTTGTACTTGAAGGAAATATAAATTACCATGTTGCCAGCTTCTACAACATGTACAATATATACATTACTGAGGTTATTTTAAATGACCCAGTAAAGCACGGACCATTGAATTTTCCGGGGTTGGGCTGGGATTTCTGGCTCCAGTCTATGCTAAGAAAATCTCCGACACCAGCACCTGGGTTAAAAAGTAATCCAGCCTTCGCGCTGATCATTTGAAAAAACTTGACCAACAAGCAACAAATTTCCTAGCATCCGGTCCAAAACGTTTCCCAGGTCGGGTGAAAATCCTAAGCCCACACCCCCGCCCCCCCTTCCGAAAATCCGTGCCTAACGATGCGAACAAAACTATTTCGCTTGATCGGACAATCAGTTCGCAGTGAAATGCAGTTAACATACATTTCCCCCAGGACGTTTTTAAACTTTGAATTGGAGATAACAATAGAGGGTAAGCAGTGGGTTCTTTAAAAAGAATCCACAGTTAATACAATAGATGACGTCAAAACAATGGTTTAAAATAAAATAAATAGATAAAAAAAAATAGAAAAAAACTCTCACAAATCATACCCCCGCCCCCCGTTGAATTTCAGAAAAAAAATCAAATCAAATTTTCAAATAGCTGCCCGGGTTCGCAATGGCAATATGTAATGAACAGTCTGTGAAAGTTACAGTGAATTTCATCAAGTAGTCTAGGAGGAGTTGTCGCCATAAAGTAGATACCCTATAGCGGACGGACGAACGCACGGACGGACGGACGAATGGACAGACACCATGATCACTATATACCGCACGCTTAAGTATTGGTATAACAAACACGTATTTACATTGTTGCTAACACTATTACAATATGGCATCTTCATATTTATAATCAAATTAATCCTGATTATCTGTATGCAGGTTTACTGAAGCAGTTATACCAGCATGTTTGCCTACAAGAGCAACAGAACAAGACGACTATTGTGTTGTCAGTGGATGGGGATATAGATATCCTAATGGTATGTAAATTTATTTTGTTCATTTTAACATTTTGTAATACAGTCTGTAAAACATGTATCAGAGTAACGTATAATTGGTTATTTCCGCGGGTTGCAAATTTTGCGATTTCTTTCAAAATTGCTTGATTTTATTTTCGCGGGAGTGAAATATTCGCGATTTCTTATCATATACTGTGTTAAGTCTCATATAAATAATATTTTGAGGTATGCAATTTTCGCGACATCAGAATAACCGCGAATAAAGCAAAAATTAAGTCATCATAAAAAGATCGACACTAATACACGGCGCATTCGACTGGCACATATCGAAAATCGAGTCGGATTCGGAATTGACTTGATTTTTAAGGCAGAATGTTCTATTTTCAGTGTATTTTCATTGTGATGTCAAAAATTGACAACGTATCAGTCACTTTCCCAGAAATTATCTCCCTTTTTTGTCGTAAATATTGTCTATTTCTTAAACTATATAAACTATATAAAATATCTGTCTTGATCAAACGGTGACATATAGATTTTATCAGCTCAATAGATAGATGAAGTGTATTTCTCTGAACTATCAAAAAAAGTAGATATTGCTGAAAAGTCCTAAATTTAGCCTGATTTTCAAAGCCAAATATCAGGAAAAGATTATCGGTGACATATCATTTTTATTTTATTTAAGGGAGTTAAGACCTACAAAATATCTTTAAATGAAAAAAAAATAATGTCTGATATTTTTATTAGGCTCAAAATACCTTATACGGTATATAATGTTGCAGTTAGGGGCAAATGGATGTCTTGTGCAATCTTCGTTTCTGTTTTTAACTTGCAAATTTTGAAGTCATAATGTTACATTCACTTACAAATGGGGGTCATAACAAACTTACCGAACAGTGATGTCAACAGCTGAAGTCCATGAGACAAAAGGACAACTTCGAGAGTAGTTTATCATTTGATAACATCATATTTTGAAAAAAGGATATTTGAGGGGAAATTTAAATCAAATGAAGTATTTAACATAAATTTGGCAAATTAATCGGAAATCAAATAAGTGACTTCCATTTTTCTTTCAATTTTTATGAAGCATTCTGTGAGTAAAATAGAAAAGAAAGATTGTCCGGATTTTTCTTTTCTTTGCTATCTCAAACTCACTCACGTTGACACAAAACCCGATTTAAATAATGTTAACCCATCTGTGCAAAACTCAAAAATAGCTGAAATTTATGGTAATGCATGTAATGGAACCTTACATGTTCAGGTCACATGTTACGATAATTAAATGAATTATGCTAGGTATTTCAATATAAAGCAATGATCACCCTAAACCTTGCAATAATAACACATTTTTCGTCCCTAGTGCGACAGTGTTTTTACCAGCAGACAAGGTTCCCTTTAGCTAGCCGGCAGTTTAGCGGCGAGCTCTCTTTGACCAATCTTTCTTAATTACGTTTTGTCATATGATTACTGGTCATAGAGTTAGTAGTCTACCTGTATTGGATTTTATTTTTATGCTTATTATATTATAGGGAAACGGGATAGAGAAAGGATGCCCAGTTCAGCCCTACCGCTGGCCTTTGCTAGCGTAGGTACTAAGTCCGGCTATTCCCGAGTTTCTATCGTTATTTATGTTTGTCTCTTTTCTTCGTTAGTGTTTTTCTGGTGCAGTTTGCTTTTAAATTGTGGCATGTGATTGTAGTTTTCGGCTACTGTAGGTGTTTACAGTTATTTCTTTGTTTGTAATGCATTAATAACATTAGTTGTTATAAACATACACGTTATCTTACTCCATGACATTATACATTAGCAGATTTCTTCTCAGTGATGAAAAATGTAACAGTTAGTGTTTATGAGACAATAGAGTTTTTGAGTCTCTGCATATGACAACAATTTCACACCATTGCTTTTTGAAAAAGTTTCCCTCTAACATTTGAAAGGAATGTTGACGTCATATATTGAACCCTACCGCTACATTGACGAAAGGAGGACAAGGGGGGGGGGGGTCCGATAACAGCATAACAGCGAACTGATTTTTGCAAAACAGATAACAGGGAATTGGAAATTATTTTGTTAACAACAATCTGATTCTTCAAATAACAGGTAACAGGGAATCGGACATTACAATAACAGATAGCAGAGAATCAATTTTACCCATGTACATAATCGCAGTTTACCCCGTGCCCCTCCCCCCATTGCTGAATCTGTCTCAGATCAGTCGAATCTTACGGATATAGAGACAGACATAGCCAACTGTCCGAAATCAGTTGGTTCTTTTGATTTAGTTGCCTTGCGTACAAAATGTTTTATATTCAAAATAGATTAGGGAAGAAACACCTTCAGTAATCCGGTCGTATCCAAGGTAAACAACTGATATCGTAGAAATACCTTACAGAAAGTTAAAAGGAAGCAACAAGTACCAAATTATTTTGAAACATAAAAGTTTATCAAAATCTTATCACTAGTTTTGGGTTTCATTTGAAATTGACTATCTTGTGTATTTTGACCTAAACACTTATTAATGACAGTAGAATTTCCACATTTTCGCTTTGTCTTTATCTTTCAATTGAGCGTAACAAATTAAAGCGTAGTTAGCCAGAGGGAGACACTAGTCAGCCTAGCCCTACCCAAAGCATTTTACTGGTACCTGCACAAATGCACAAATATGATTGTCGACGTCATATTTAATACAAGTTTATGGTATTCTTCATTTACCTTGAATTTTCAAAACTTACATGACTTACAGACTCTATATCCAAAAGTTTCAAATTATTCATACTAAAACTAAAAACTAATCCGAGATTCTGATTTACCGAAAACTATCTATCGCATGATTGAAGAACGCAGTAATTCACGAATGTTCGCAGCTCATGGGAAAATTACGGTGTTTTTCGATCATGCGTTGATCATAATCTAGGATTAGTTATAGTTTATATATATATATATATATATATAGTTTATATATATATATATATATATAAAGATNCAACAACAGTATGTCGGTGAAACGAAAAATTCACTCGACATTCGTATCAACTTGCACCGTGACCACATTCGGAAAAAAGAAAGATCACAGGCCACTGCATTACATTTCAATTCCCCCGATCATGACTGGAAACATATGCAAGTAGTACCAATTGACCAAAATCGATCGTGGACAGACACACAGAGGCATGCCAAAGAAAAATTCTGGATAGAAAAGCTAAAATCGAGTTTGAATATAAAAAATTGAAATATAGTTTTACTAAAAATCCTGCCCCTACCCATTTTTCCCTTTCTTTTTTGAACTGATTGACTTGCTCATGTCCTGACATGGGTGAAGTTTTGCTCGTTGAGCGTTTAACAAAATTTTGTAACAGTATTGTTCATAAAATCTATGTACGCATACTGACAAAATTTTTCCCCTTCTCGTGTTACATCTGTAAACAACAGCATCCAACATGTAGCTCTCAACACTTTGTATAAACATTTGTAGTTTAGTCCTTGTATATAGCTTTTGTTTGATTGTATTTTTTACTCTTTTATTGTGTTTTGAAGAAGAGACGGACAGGTCTCGAAATATCAACTGTTATTTTATTTGTGTCATTCACTTTGTTTATTATGTTAGTCTATATATATATATATATATCTTCTCGCATATTTAATTGTTCATTTAGATTCTTTTCATAAACTGCGTTTCGATGTTATTCCGCTGTGGCGTTTACTTAACAACAACGTTGACATCGCCTATTGTGACGTCAATTCCTAAAAATATGGAGAATAATCTCACAGTTAATTATCACTTTTATTCCGCCGAAAAATTTCAAGCTTCCACCGCACTCTATATAATAAGTCATTTTAAAGATATTAATCGTTATAAAGGGTAAAGCACTTTTTGTTGTTTGGTCAAAAACCTTCAATAAAAAATGCAGAGATTATAACGGCAAAAACATAAGAAAGGGGATTAAAGTACAAATTCCTACCTATTTGGTCATCATATGGTTTAGACAGAAATCTGTCAATGTTTGGGAAACCCAATTCATCTTATACAAAGCCCTAACAACAAATCTTTTTTCAGGAACTGGAGAGTCACATGTACTTAGGCAGACACAACTACCAATACGTAACATTTCTACATGCAACTCAACAGAAATCATTCAAGGTTTTATGACTGAAAATATGATATGTGCTGGGGTACCAACTGGCGGACATGATGCGTGTCAGGTAAATAAATTAAGTTACCTCGCAATGTCTCAGCACTGTCTTTTTGATTATGTTTTTGTCAGTTGCAACACATCTTTAGAAACATTTTCTTCCCAAATTGCACTGAAAAACATAAATCGTCCAAATAGCGATATGCTCATCGATTTGCAATAATATCATTTTGGTACATTGAAAGATCGCGATTACACCAGACGCAAAAGTAACTAGTCCAAGGTTTTTGTCATGCCAAATATTTTGAATATATCTGATATTTTATATTAAAAAAGTTTACTGATTGACGGAAGTCAGCTTGACCTATATTTCAGTCGTTTCCCCCGTCTCCAAAACCTAGTATAAACAGTGTTTGAAGGGTAGATGGAATCAAGTTCTCACTGTATGAGTACGCATGATTAAGTTTACTGTGTAATCCTCACACACAAATATTTGATTCCTGATTGGTTCATGAAAATTATGAAAAATGGTAAAATATATTGTAACAAACTTTTCAAGAAAGTTTAGAAATATACTATTATGTAACATCATTTACAGGGTGATAGTGGTGGGCCTCTTGTTTGCAAAGTTGGAAGTGATTGGCAGTTACATGGAATAGTATCCTTCGGTTCAGGCTGTGCAGGTAAACTGAATATAATTGTTATACCTTATAATATTTTTTTTCAAATGTTTTAGAATTGAAAATCGACAATTTGACTGGACGGACTTAATTATGAAAACCATTAACAATAAACAGCTGCGCCAAGTCGCATGATACGCCCGTCGTCACCCTTCAAAACGTTTAAGTGATTTAGGTAAGGGGTTCTCAATTCAGAAGCACCTATAACTGATATCTCTTTCAGAAATTAATCTGCAAAGTTTAAAGTGAGTTGATCAAAGTACTTATTACTTAAAGCGCGACATGTAAAAAATTGCCTTAAAATTGACGAATAAAGTCCCATAACTATTGCAAGAAAAATCAAAATTTCAAGAAGAAGTATACAGATCGTGAGGTCATCATATCCAATACCTCTACAAAGTTTGAAGTGAATTGGCCAAAGGGTTGTCAAGTTACAGCGCGACATGTAAAAAATGCCTTAAAATTGATGATACAGATCATGAGGCCAGTTAGAGCGCGACATATGAAACGGACGGACAATCGGACATCGGTATACCATAATACGTGCGTCATTAGACGGGCGTATAAAAACATACACTGAAATTAGCCATAGAGGAGTGCAAAGTTTTGGGTATTAACTTAAATCAATAGCGTTTTGCTATATCTTTCACTGCGTTTTAACCTTGTATTGATGAACATTTCCTGCTACAATTATGTATGAATTACCTCTAATTGATGTGTCTATGTATTTGTAGAAGCTCAAATTCTATCTCTTACAGTTTCTGTGTTTTTGCCAGAACAGCATGATTACAATGGTGATCCGTTTTCTGTGTGAAGATAAAAGTCTGTTGTGCCTTGTCTAGATTTTTCCTTCTCAGTGGTTTCAGGTAGAAAGATAAAGACCAATTCCAGTGATGAGCGCTACCGTCTTATTATAATCGGTTTAACATTCGTCTGTTTCTATTGTGGTGGAACCAATTTGACTTCTTTATTTTTTCAAACCAAAAAATGAAATGCCAACCATCAAGAGTTTTCAGTCTGTTGACCACATTCGATATGTTGGCCGCTGCCTTATTTCAATTGGTTGAAAACCTTCATTACAGGTTCTTGCAACAGTTCTGTCCTTGGGTAAAACAGAACAGCGGTTAATTGTTTTCAGAAACATCTTCAAGAAGGGTAGCAAATAGTGAATGTCGTGTCGTGCCTTATAAAATTTCGGTAATTATCTCGGACATATATTTTTGTCCGCTACGGATAACAGTGACATTAAGAATACTTGACCAATTAATTTTATTTTTGTTGTCAATAACGCGTCCACGAGTACATATATTCATAAATGCAGCGTTGTTCGAAATCTAGCAATGAATTCAACTCAAACCCGTGCTTTGGCCGTCTTGTACTTACTATGAGGTATGAGCAAAGCTTATTAAGTTAAGATGAAGAAAAATAATAAAAGCGTTGTTCCAATGCTTGATCTTATCATGTTTTTGTAGAGTTTTTGTCTCATGTGCGTTTACTTCACACCCTTTCTTTGTGTAACTACACTTAAAATGCGAAATATCCAAAGCTCTGTTTACTAAAACACTATGTATACATAAGCAACGGAGTTCAGGACGTTCGATGGTCATGTTAGAATTTTAGACATCTTGCATGGTTTTTGCATTTTTTGTCCATTTTCTATCTATTATTCATTTCATTTGATATATCGTTTGAAGTGTGCTTACCAGTTCATATCTACTGTCATATCTTTATTGATTTACATATATAAACGTATTAAATTTCGTATTTTTAGTTGGTCTCTTAAGGGACCGACCATTTAACTTGAANAAATGATGAAAAAAAAATTTCTGAATGAGGCTTTCTGCCCCAAAAAATAATGTTAATTTTGAAAAAAAATATTTTGTTGATACGCGTGCAGAAAATAAATAATTTGTTTCGCGCGAAGCGCGAAAAAAATTTTCTGTCCAGAAAAAAAACCATAACCCCCCCCTTTCAGGTTAAATGGTCGGTCCCTAAATAGTGCCCTCGAATATATAATTGATAAATTTACACTTCAGGACTGCGTGAGAGGCGAACGCAAAACTATTTACATGATTCAAAGTGAAAAAGAAGAGAGATAAATTGTTTTGCAAAAGTTCTCACATTTATCACCTTGAAATCTTGTGTGAGATCAAGTGAGCTGATTATTTTTTAAGAATGGGTGTACTTGTTATTAGCCCCACCCGTTATTTATTATAAATGGAACTGACTTACTCGCAAACCAGGTCGCCGACAAATCACTTTCATTATTTTAGTTCGTTCAAATTCTATAGACTAAAAGATGTGTTTTCCTATCTGTACAGAATGAAAGGATTGGTGCAAATGTACAAAATATAAGAAGTACATGTCGTACTTATATGGTCTGTAAGTCTCGTCATGTGACACCGAGATTTCACGAAAAATTGAAATTCGAAATACCGGAAGTTTCAAAATTTAACGAGACTTACAGACCCTATAATTTATCTTTGTTTCTTGGTGTTTCCGATGTTGTCATTGTGCTTGGGTATTTCGTTTAACACACCACTGGTTCGGTTCTTGCTTACTTTACTCAAAATAGTATAAGAAAGTGGCACATGTTTTGATTATTGTTACTGTAATTGCATTGGTGGCTTCAACAATTAGATTTATATTTTTATCTTTAAGAAAATTCAATACATTTCTTTGAACCGACTTCAGCAATATTTTTTGGCAGATGTGGTTCTTTCTACATCAACCGTTGACTAAAGTTTAATTTTATTAAATGTGAAAAAAACTCTGAAAATAAAGACTGTATAATAATACAAATATATTTGTAGATAAGCGAATAGACTCTAGGTGACATAACGCTTGTTTATTTGGAAAATAAACAAATGTTCGATGATTGAAAATGACTTGTTCAAAACGAAAACAAAGTTATTAGATGAACTCTTTCATTTACATGTATATAGAAAATTTTAGAAGATAAGAATGCTATTGATGATGTTCAATCACTCAACAATTAAATGAGTAATTTCATCTTAACTATCATCTGGAAATTAAAACCACTACAGGCAATAAAAAAATCAGCTTCATAATTAGATATGTTTTTCGAAATTGATCCAGATTCAGCACAAAACAAGAGCTACGACAAGCTTGATTATTTCCTATCGTTAATTTCCCTTTCCTTAGTAGAAACATCCCTTCTGACGTAGCATTCGGGGTATATGCATCTCTGCTGACAGGATAACGGTATGTGGACTTTACAATCAGATTTTTATTACTGACCAGAAAACAACTTCTCCATGTATACATGGTATACGAAAATCATCTTATAAAATCAACAATTCGTGAATTCTTTGATCGCCATAACGGGTTGATTGATAAGTAAAATGTAGCAGTTTCACAACTTGCGACTGTTGTTTCTTTATTTGACTAGATCTGACATTTAAAGGCTTTATCTTAAATTTCGGACTGACCTGTTCTTCGCTACGATTTAAGGGGGTAGACCTGGTTTAGGGGGAGATAACTCTGTTTTTAACTTTTTTATTACTTACACAAACAAATAGAATCATTACAATAGGTAAGATCAAAATTTTAAAATTTGAAAAAAAATTTCCGCACAGCAAATAAATATTCATTTTGTCATGAAAACAAATACATATATATAACATTAAGGTAATAGGTACGTAAATAGCAAAGTTTCCGGATTTCGATAAAATTTTACATGCAAGTGCATCAAATGAAGCTAAATTCCAAGGTGAAATAAAATCGATTTAGCTATTTTTATGTTTGAAATTTGACTGATTGTAAAATCTATCAGTTATGTTGTTTTCGTATAGAATCCATGTAAAACGTACAGAAAAATAATATATGAAATGTCTTTAAATTGCGCGTTTATGAAATCTTATCCTACAATTTCTCTGCAAAAGGATATGTTTTAAGCAATGAAATTCCCATTTTAATGGCGTAAATTTTATATAGGGTCACCGAATTAATTTCGCCAGCATAAATAGTTGAACATAGAATAGGCACGCCAAAATGATTTTTTCGATAAAATCCGCCGTCAAAATAGCGACGTCGTCGATAAAGGTTATGATTTTAGGCGTGATTTTGGAAGATGAACATCTATTCAGCGATCTATACCACGAAAACAAACTCGGTGACCCTATCAAAAAATTATCAATCAACCAGAAATTTCTTTGGCAACATAATATCAATTTTTCAGAAAAATTGTAGGATATAATTTGAAACAACGATAATTTAAAGTGAAAATTAAAATTATTTTTCGTAAATTCTAAAGCAAAATAACGTTCACCGGTAGAGGCGCTTAGTTTACGTACCTCTAACCTTAAGTTATTTATAATGAGTGCAACTTACTCTTCTTTTTTGCATGATGTCCAAAGATAATGAAATAAATAAAAGTCGGATTTCTTCCAAGGGGAAGTAATTTATAGCACAGATTCAGCAAGTTTGTTGATTTTTAACCACTTTATTCTAAATTAAGAAAAATGGGATTGTAGAATTTTCTAAAATTTTAATATATCGTTTTCTTTCTATTCTCAGTTTTTGGTGAACATTAACGACAAATCTTTTTACAAAAAGTGTTTGATAGTGCTCAAAATAGAGTTAAAATTTCAGCATTTACTGTTCAGGACACCCATGTATTTCAGTTCAAACTAGTTAACTTTACTATCATTATTCATGCTAACCTTCACACATGTCTTAACTACAGATATTTGCATTTGTAATAATTTCAAATCAAATACAAATTTAAATAGAGCCAATTTTATACACCACCCTCAAGTCCTGAACGGACCAAATAATATGAGGAAAGAGGATATCTTTGATGGCCACTAGACATAAAACGGGACGGTAAAAATTGTTGAAAATTGCTTAAAGTCGACATGAACATGTGGAGTTTTAATCCTGAAAATATTAAAAAAAAATTAGACAAGAGGAAAATTTTAGGCTTCCCCATGTCTACCCCCTTAACTTTGAACATACCATTTCTCAATCTATGTTTGATGCATGAATAGCAGGAAAGACTTTTCTCTATCGACTCGCCTGGTCTCACTTCTTACACAAACAATGAAAGGATATGGAATAAATGCACACGAGACAAAGTCTCTACAAAAATATGGTATAACCAACCAATAGAACAATTATATAGACAAGATAACAGTAAACACCTACAATGGCCGAAAATTACAATCACAATAGTTGTTCTTCATCTTGAAGTCACCATGAGGCCTTCAAAAACAATCTTTGCTAATATGACATATAATAAGTAAGTTCAAAACGGTGTCATCTAATTTCTTATAGTTTCAACTGTTAAATGACTGTTGAGACCCTGTATACTTTGCTTCCTTGTAATTCGTGAAAAAAATGACTAACAAATCAACAATACTATTCGCTGATTTCTTTATCTTAACACTTCTGTCATTCCATTTCAGAGCCAAATAAACCTGGTGTCTATACCAATGTATACCAGCTTCTATGGTGGATAAATCAACAACTTGGCCTGACAACTTGAATCTTAAAACTTTGAACAAGTACAGATACCGAATTTTTGCGAACCTTTGTACATTTGTATGTTTTTGTTATAATTTCAGAATAAATTAGATCAAATGCATTCAACAACGATTTGATTTTTATTTGTTTATGACCACTTTGTTTAAATGAATTCCCTGATAGTGGACTCGAAAGTTTAACTAGCCTATTTTTTCAGATCCGATTTAAAAAGTCATATCTTTTTAAAATTTAGATATTTCATGAAACTAGGACCTCACTAGTTCAGTTTGTCATTAGATGTTCGCCGTTTAGGTTATTTCTATTATATCAGCCCTTTTGTATGTTTTGAGTTTTTGTCTTCCAAATATTTCATTGTTATCTGCATTACGGAGATCGACTCCTGATGTTGTTTTTATCAAGGATTTCTTTAAACCTATTTTAATTGATGGAGCTTTGTAGACTGGATGAAATGGTTAAAAGAAATATTTAGGTCCGTGTGCTTTTAAGAATTTTATGAAAACTTGTCCTGTGTCTTATTTTGAGCTAAAGAAGACATGCATGAAATAAAAAATAGGGGTCTGATAGCAAAATTCTTTAAGCTACTGAACTGGAGAAAACCAAAGGAGTTCCGAAATCTGACGGAAATTCCAAAACATGATGATGGAGCCACCCTAATGAGAGAAGAAAATGGCGAACTGGCCGTCTGCAGAACTTAATTATTATTTGCAATTTCTCCTTATTATTTGATCAATGGATATAAAAATTCGAGAAATAACGAGTAAATATACATACGTTCCAGTCATGTTACGATATATTAGGGATTTAATTTGTTTTTCTTTTTGAAGTCACATTGAGGTCATCGCTCACATATAACAGTGTTAAAGAACACTAGCACTGGTTTAAACAACAGACATTATAATTTTTGAATAAATCTGTACACATATTTCCCAAGATGTTGGGCACTCTATCTTTCTTTTGCAATGTCTGTATAAAGTCAGGACCATTCCATATCGTATATATTTTCAAATTATATATTTTACTAAAACAATTTAAAGAACCCCTTTATTTCTTTTCTATACACTCGTAACTTATCTCGAAATATTTAGATGTTCCTTCACATGGGTCTTTAACAGGGGCGGTAACTTTGCATGAATATTTCCCATTACATTGTTTCCTCACGTCACGTGTAACATTCTCAGGTCCACACTTAATTGTTCCAACCGTTCCTGTACATTTCCTTATACTGTTTCTACCATACGATGCTTTTGTGATATTTAAAATGCGGTTTGTCTTTTTGTTACACGAAACAATGTGATCGTCTTCTTCACAGATTAAAATACGCTTTCCTAAAATGAAATAATCACAATATGATTAAATTAAATAGGAAAATACCGCTACATAATATAGAGATGATTAAAAGTTGACTTGAAAAAAAAACTTTTGATTTGCCAATATGCACTTCAAAACCACCTTACGGGACAGAGCGGTGCGCATCAGACAAAACATAACAAATACCAAAGTTCCTGTGAATTTAATTTCTGCGACCATATCGACAAATCAAATCAAAGCATTTGGAAATCAATACACCAAATTATGTAAAAAAGCTGAAAGAGAATTAATTAATAATAGGATCCAAATAGAAATGGCAAAATAAGGTAAGAACAGAACTATGCAAGAGAGATATAACCCTTAGTTTAAACAAACTTTTCTAAAATTCAGATACTGAAGTAGTTCGACGACAACTCCAAAGTAAATAAGCAAGTGTTATTCAAGCGGTAAAAAAGTACAAGATACACAGTAATTTGACATCAGATAAACCATGCAAATCATCACACATAAACAACACGGTAACAGCGCTTCCATGCCAAGAAAATCCCCCAACTGTAGTTTCACGATAGATTTTACGGCAATTATCTCTGTTGTAGGTCACTACTTCATGCTCAATTTATAACATCTTAAAATAGACTGAAAATTCAGTTATCTTAAAAACCTTAACTATTTGGAACTGTGGTCCCAGTGTAAAAATGCCAAAACGGATGATTCAGTTCTAAAATTTAACAAATTCGAGACATTATCAAGTCCCTATAGAGTCCCTTTGATTTTCGATAGTTCCTACTTATTTAGTATATCACTTCATTTTGTTTTTTTTAATATGACTGCACTTTGAACTTGATTGAAAGAGGAGAAATTGAAAAAATACCGTCGAAGTACTTTTATTCGTTGTCGACAATTTTCGGGATTTTTCATAAATATCACCATTTCATGAGTACTTAGGGACTGACCATTTAACTTGAAAAGGGGGACTATGGTTTATTTTGGAGCTGATATAATGTGAAAAAAAAATTCTGAAGGAGGCTTCCTGTTGATACACGTAATTTTTTTTTCTGTCCAGCAGAAAAAAACATACCCCCCTCCTTCAGGTTAAATGGTCGATCCCTTACATTCGTGGTTCCAAATTCCATACATTAAAATTTTATGGATAAAATACCTTTCGTTGGGAACTTTATTTCGTGGTTTTGGTCGTTAAAAATAGCAATCAGGGCAAAATAACGATTTATTACCCACACTAATAACGATATGTGAAAACTGAACAGTGCCATAAACCAATTATTAAAGTAAAGACCGTGTAAATAAGAAAATAGAAAAAAGAAGGGAAACGGGGAATGTGTCAAAAAAGATCTTCAATGAACGGTGAGAAAACCCCACACCCAACGGTAGGTCAGAGTCGGCCCCAGAATAAAGAGTAATCAAGTTCAGCGAAGTTTTCAAGTCGTTCGGTCTTGGCATGATTTTTGTTTTCAGTATTGGGGCTCAATTGTGAGAACGGGGCGCCTTTATTAAAGTATTCTTCAAAAGTAAAAAACCAGCAAAACACTCACAAAAAACCCCGAAAAACATATTACAAAAAAGGAAAAGAAAACAAAACGAAACAAAATAAATAAAGCATTGCAAAGCCTACAAAAACCTAAGGATCATCACTTACGCTGCCGGAAGGAGGCTATGGAGTGCTCTACGCGTGCCACCCGTCATGAACAAGAATAAGTCCGCTACTGAGTTAAGTTTGGTATACCAATGTTAATTAATGTCAATCCAGTCATAAAATCTTCTAAGTTCACTTAAAAATATCATTTCACAACAAAATACAACCCTTTTGGGTTTCATATTTTCCTTGAAAAGTTGGTCGATGCATGTTTATCGTAAAGTTATTTCCAGTGTAGCAGAAAAATAAATTTAGTAAATAAAAACATAATTCCACACTATTCAAAAAAAAAAAAAATTGAAGAGTTTTATTTTCAATTATATTGACCCGGTTACCGAAAGCATAAAAAAGCCTATGTCCGGTGACCGAAAGCTATATTTTATATAGTCTATATGGCCGAGTGCTCTAGAGCGCTGGACATATATAGTGCAGGTGCATGATGTTGCCATAGATGACAATAAAGCAGGGGTTCTAATTCAACAGTAGACCTTGCTGGATTTTCCGGTGTTAACACGTTTATTAAGCTGATTTTCAGCACTGATGGTATTAAAAGTTATATATTCTACCTTTGTAGCTCACCTTACCAACACATTATCATTCATATTACATAGAACAATGCGGAACACTTATTACATATATAGCCTTATTATATTTACCTTTCGGAACAGAAGATTCTGTTGTACCAACCGTCGCTGATGTTGTTGTTGATGGTGTGGGACAATCCTGCTCATCACTACCATCCCGGCAGTCATCATTGTCATCACATTTCTTGGAAAGATCAATACAAGATTTATCTGATGTACATTCAAACTGAGCCTTCATGCATACTACAACAAGTTTTGATATCTACATTAATATACTGTTAGATCAATTATATAAATTAGGTCGTGGCTATTCTTCCGACTAGCCGGAAAAAAATGAAAAAAAAACGCTATTCTTCCCGCCAAAAATAAAATGCACAAATTCGATTTAAACAAATTTAAAACAAATATTCTTTTTCCCTTTAAAGAACCATAAATCTTATTAGGTTATTTTTGCTTCATTTTTCCTTTGATGATGATATATTTTTGCGATATTGTAACTATAAAATTTTATCTTAATTTCAATGGCCAGAAAATAGAAATTTGTGTCCATTTTCCTGACAGCAGGAGAAATAGTAAAATTTGTCTAATTTTTCCAGTCATTAAAGATACATACTACAACAATTTTTCGCATTTATCAATTTCCAAAAGTTTTAAAACTAACTTTTATTTCTCAGAAATAGACAACTCATGTTTAGCGGCGAGCACTCTTTGACCCTTCTTTCAAAATTACGTTTTGTCATATGCTTTTTCTGTTCCAAGATAGTGGTCATTGAGT
>MJUU01043780.1:5291-28972 GCA_002080025.1 Modiolus philippinarum | reverse complement strand
GGCCCAAACCTTCCCCCTATAGCCAATGTGATAAATAAAAAAACGATCGTAACAACAGTAAAATTCAGTTGGCAACAGGACTGAGTCAACTGTGAAAAATGAAACTATTGAGCTCTATCAAGGAAGTCACTGTAACGACCACAAGCTCTTGAGTAACGAATGAGTTGTGAGATGTAAACTCCATATGCTGGTGCTTTTGGAATGTCACAAAGAAAAGGGAAGTTGACTATTGGAAAGTGAAGTCATCGCGTTTGTCATACAGGCTAGTTTGTAATGTACCTCTGTTGTCAATTTCAAGATGAAGGTCAAGGAAGGAAGCCGATGTGGAAGTATCTGTAGTATCCTTAATTTCAAGCTCTTTTGGATAAATAAGGTGAAGAAAATCACCAAAGCGAGGTTGTTTAGTGATAAAATATCATCTATATAACGGAAGCTGAAATTAAAAGACTGGGCCAGTTCTTTGTCTTTATTTTGAAGAAGCCCTTCAATGAATTCAGCTTCATAAGAATGGAGAAACAGATCGGCTAAAAGAGGTGCACAGTTTGTGCCTGTTGGAATTCCAATGGTCTGTTGAAAAACAAGTCCTCCACACTGGACAAATATATTGTCGATCAAAAACTCTAACATTTTTATCACTTCTTCCACTGTGTATTTTTTCTGTGATTCTGAGACATATTTCACAAAGTATGCTTGTTCTCTGCCTATGACAATGTACTTATATCTTCGTTCGCCGTTCTTACGGGAGAAACATCTATGAATTATATTTTCAAGCGAGATTTCAGTTGTTCATGAGGAATGGTAGTATAAAGTGTGGAGAAGTCAAATGTTTTAATGCTGTTGCAATGCAATAATGATCTAGATTTCAGGATGTAAAGCAGATCTTCAGAGTTTTTTAATATCCACATTTCATTTACACCACTTCTTGAAAAGCTAGTATCACAGTATTTCTGAAGGCCTCTTTTACGGCTGTCAAGATGGAGGTTAAAAGCTTAGAAAGAGGTTTTGTGGAACATTTTGCAGATCCAGCGATGTATCGTTGTTTGTATGGGCATTTGTGTAACTTTGGTAACCAGTACAAGGAAGGAAGATCGGTCTTCATCTTTGGTCGAAATTCCAAAGGAAAGCAAAATAGATTTATGGTTCTGTAATATCTCCTCCTTAGACAGAGTAGTAGGTGTGTATGTTGGATTGCCCTGGGAGTTACTAATGCCTAGTTCTTTCTTTAAACATTCGATGTAATGATTTTTACATATGAAAATGATGTTATTAGGGGCCTTATCTGCCGGAACAACAACATATTTTTCATGAATGGAGGACAAGTATCTGGCAACATCGGCATTTTGGAAAATGGATGATGCTTTAGTTCTCATTGACCCTCGTAGCTGACTAATTCTTTTAAGAATCATGGACCTCACAGCCTTAATCCATTCCGAAAGAGAATCAAGGTCTTCATCTTGTTCACGTTTAATCCATTTTCTGGCGTAGTCCTCTACAGCATCCATAAGGAGTTGCTTCCAGTTGATGGATCGTAGTTCACGGAATTTGGGTCCCTTTGCAAGTATATCACGGAGAGACAGATTTTCAATGATGTTAAAGTCTCCCGTTATGACGTGACCACACTGACTAAATCTGTAAGGTGAATTTAAACATGAACTATCGGGTGGTTTAGACTTGAGGTCGTCGGTGGTAAGGCTCTGCAATACATGTTTATGGTTGAAAATTTTAGATGCTATCGGTGAAGTATAGGTATATGAGATGATTGGAATTGATGTGTCCTTAAAATATGGAGGCAATTTGTTTCTTACATTTTTGTGATGCAGTATATTGGCAAGGTTGATGGCATCCAAACCCTTATTAGCAAACTTCATTGGTAGAAACGAACGGTGTTCTTCTACATTTGCATGTTCAAGGATAACTGCGTCTAATTTGTATAAAGATGAGGATGGGTCAGTAACAGAATTTTCTAGAGATTCTTTATAGAGTGCATTCAATTTAGTTAGTGGCAACGAGTATAGTTTTGTTCGAATATGATGCATTCCTAGAGGTTTGCAAACAAAAGAAAGTAGACCTTTTATTGATACATCATGAAGACTTGGCGATGTTTAATGGCGATGGCCATGACTTCGTTTACGTGTAGGATTGTTGTCAAAAATACGCATCACATTTATATCGTTGCATTTAGGGCTAGACAGATTACCTATACTATCAATTTTGTCATTGCAACCATATGGTATTGCAGTTCCTAATTTACGTATCCAGTATTCTTCTTTTTGTCTACGTAGAGGTGTACTAAGGTTAGGATTATTATTAGGGTGGTAAATTTTTTCTAGAATAGAATGATAAGGTTGGTTAAAATGTTGGTAAACGATAGAAATTTCATTGTATTGATCCCTGATCTATGGCCATTCATGCGTTCGTTAAGTCTCCCTTTTGTTTCTCCTACATAAATAAGGCCACATAAATTGCATTCTATACCGTACACAAGATTTTTAGAAGCACAATTAAGATCGTCATAGTTTCTAGTATGATACGTCTTTTTGTCAAATTACTAGTGAAGAAAGTATCTGTTATCAAAATAGCACATGTTTTACAGTTTTTGATCCTACATTTAGAGATTGTACAATGTTGTTCATCATCATTATAATTAAAGATGTCGTGCAGAACACTGTCAATTTTTAAAATAGAAACACAGAGTCTACCTGACTATTACATTCAGACGCGCTGTTATTTCGGTTCTAGTTTAATTTTTTATTTTCACTACAATATGAGTTGCTAAAAAATACGAAAATACCATTTCATAGGCCATGCTTCGAAACGAATTAGTATTTCAAACCCTTCGATATTTTTGTAACGATCAATATTCGAAAAACAGTGTCTTTATATTATCTATTGTTAAAGAAATATAGCTTTCAAATTCATTATTTTTTTCAGTTTCCGTCCCATTTGAAGATCTTGGAGCCATTGCGCAGAAGAATAAAAACGTCCTATTGTTATTGCTATTGCAATGTAGACTGCAATCAATGTTACAGCTGATTTATAAAACAATAAATAGATAACGTAAATGTGCAAAAAAGTTGGTATATTCTGTAGTATTAAAGTTCATCATTTTTTAAATACCGGTAAAATGTACAAAACTCTTATTCTACTCTCTTTCAGCTTTTCCACATATTTCGGCTTATTGATTTTCCAAATGTTTTGGTTTGATCTGCACTGAAAAGACAAAAGTTGTCAAATGGCCATATACAGACACTGAATTCACAGTTACTTCAGTATTTTATTTCTACTGGGCAGATGCCTCTCCGGATGGACTGTTAGCGAGTAGCCAGTCCTTCTGTTCTGGCCCCAAAAACCGATTTTATTTGGAAACTTGCAATATCTTAATTCAAGAAAAAATTGTTTATAACTGAGGAGTATCTCATTCTTGCATAGCTCTGTTCTTAACTGATTTTGGCTTTTCAATTTAAACCTTAGTAGTAATTTTTTCTCTTTAGGCTTTCATTAATATTTCGGTTGATGGATTTCAAAATGTTTCTTCTGATCTGGAATGAAGAGACACACGTTGTCGAAATGGCCATATGTAAAAACTAAATTCACAGTTACTTTGGTACATGTACTTAGTTATTTTTCAATATATTTATACCCTTCATTGCAGAAAAGGGGGATGCAGACACCTTTGATTTTTTTTACCCAATTGTGCCAACATTCTGCATGAAATGTTTTAATATTTATTTATGAAAAGTGGGTTTTAAAAACTGTAACCCAACCTTAAGAACTGTCAAGGCTCACCTTTACATGTATACTTGACTTCCAAATATTTCGATACGCCAGGACAGGAATCTCCAAATATCGATGTTTTAGCATCCAGTGCGCAGACATCTTTTCTAAAGCATTTCCGGTTAACCTTTAACATGACTCCTCCGGTTACACATGTCTCATCTGCATTATTGAAAGGGCATGTCTCTCCATCCGTTCGACCAAAGAAAGCACTGATGACATTAATTTCTGATCCTTGACATTTAATAAAACCTTTTCCATTCTCGCACACCGTCAATGTTTTTGGTTTCGTTTCAGCTTAAAAATACATGTAAGATTTATATTTATCAACATATATGAAATACCATATCGATAAAAAGAGAATCAACAACGAAATTCTGATAAACAAAATAAAAATTTTCTGTATAAAACCCTAAAAATAAATAATGAAAAAAAAACAGATAATTTATGTCAGCCCAAAGAGGAAAGACTATGTAAAACATGTGAAGTCTTGGATAATGAGGAATATTTCTACTTTAATTGTACAATTAATCAATCTTGTAGAAAGCAACTTTTAGAATATTATATGAAAACTCAGCTAAATTTTGATTCCCTGAATCAGTAAAACAAGTTGACTATTATACTTAATCCGTCAACCTCTGAACATATTAAAACAGTCGTTTCTTTTTTACAACAGTCATTAGAACTGAGGAGAGGAGACAAATAACTGTTTTATGTTTTATGTTATGTTCTTATGTGATGTACTAAAACCCGAATGGGTTATAAGTATTTGAATAAAAGAAAAAAAAAGATAAAAGTGCAGAGGGAATTGTATTTCAGAAAATTCAAAATGAAAGTCGAAGACTTTTTCAAACTAATAATTCTAGCGAGAAATAGAACAGTTAAACTCCCTGCAATGTCGCATATTCTTTCTTAAATAGTGACACCAAAATTTCCAAACAATAAGAAATTAAGTGATATTGTAAAGCCGCGGGTCTAGCGTCACGTTAACGGAACACCACTAGACATACAGCGTTACAACAAGAAGGGTTTTGTACGGCCGTGTGCCAAGTGTCACGTTATCGTTATACCACAAGGCTAACGGCGATACATAAAGATGGGAACGGCGATACATAAAGATGGGTCCGTTGTTGTCAGAATCAAGATGAAAGGGAAAACACCATAAACCTGGATTCAACACAAAGTACTGAAAACCTGATAAAAGTTCAAATACTTTATTATATTAAAAATAAAATATCAGATACGCGATCTTTTTCCTTGGTCTTCCAATGGACAGGCCGGGAATCACTAAGGTACCAACGAAATTTAACTACAACAATCTATTTCAAATACAAACTTTAGGCCCGAGCGGTTATGGACCCTCCTTACAAAGTATAATTTAATACATACAACAATTTACCAAATAATGGGAATTCAACTTTCCAACAATTAAACTTTCATTTAAAAAAAACACAATATTATTACAATATACTAAACCAATGTACCGCAACCCGCACCTAAACTACATGCAACCCGCACCTAAACTATTTGCAACCCGCACCTGAACTACATGCAACCCGCACCTAAACTACATGCAACCCGCACCTAAACTATTTGCAACCTGCACCTGAAATATTTAACAACCCGCACCACAATCACATTTCTTAATTCCAAAATATAATTGACAATCGTTTAATAAACTAATATTCACAAGTTTTCACCTGAAAAGACACTACTGGTAGCGAAACACAGATTTAACTTTGGGGCCGCCACCCGCACCGAAAACAGACCATAAAACAAAATGGCAACCTAGCACTTATTAAACAAATTCAAAAATCTACTCTGACGGGATTTTTCGCTCATCTTAATTATAAATCTACCACAGAAATTACTTATCTATCAATTGAAACTAATCTGGATGCCACTAGAGCCTTGTATTCTACTAACTTGAACTAGCGCAACTTGCAACCTAAATGGCGATTCCAGCTAGCAACCTGCACCACAAAAATACAACTTTAAAACAGGACCAGAGGATTGTAAATTTTATAAACTACCAAAGATACACACCTCAACACCTTTCTTATAATCTGACATGTTAAAACTTTCTATTCCTTTCTCTGTCTACTTTTTTTTCTCAAACACTACCAGGCGAAGCCCATTTGAAACTGCCGCTTCACTGGCTTTATATACTACCGGTGGCACTACAGTCCATTGTGACGTCAGATTTTACTGAGTTTTAGACCAATCATATTCGTCTAACGGTAAGGGGATTCCCCAGACCGCCGAATGTAAATAAAATCTTGGAATGTTGGCAAACGTAAATGTTGAGCTTATAAAGCAATTTTCAACAATTTATTCCAAATATTAAATACCTCCAAGGTATATTCAAAGCAAGAAGGCATCACACATACTGTCAGTTGTTACTTAAAGTCACAAACATGTAAAATTACATAGTAAAGCTACATCACTTCAGACCCGTTGCCCTGAAAATAGGACGGTCATCGCTATAACACTGCTGAAACAAGTATTTATTATTTATCAACATGAACATATTACTCCACAAAACTATCATTTATTGATCAAGTGAGTCTTAGTTCTCCATATATTCTGAATTTGTTAGGAAATTTGTTGCTCCGGTGACTACAACATGCACCGCAAGTAAGGCATGCGTTGTCAGCATGACCATATGGAGTAAATGCACAAAGGGATAAAGAGATAAAAGGTCTCTACAAATACACGGTAAAACCAAGCAATGGAACAACGCTTTTATTGTTGTTCTTCATCTTGAATTCGCCATGAGACCTCCAATCACACCTCATAGAAAGTTCAAGACTTCCCTTAGCACCGGCTTCAGGGGATTTCATTGCTAGATGTCGAATGCTGCATCCATGTTAACAAATATATGCGGGATCGTCAACAAACGTAAAATGAACCAGCAAAGTGTTCTTACAATCTGTGTCGTCCGCTGACCGACAAATATTAATAACATATAAATACATGAATTCAAAATTTCATTGCCGTTGCTACAAGGTGAATATGATTTTTTTTCAACCTTTTGTGCAAGGTCTATAGAAATTATGTATAAAAAAATATGTCTCCTCGTACTTTAGCTTTTTTTCAAACATTGAATAATATTCCAAGCTGCAGTAATATTAAAAGTTTAATACAATTATGTATAAGTTGCCATTTATAGACATTGACTTAAATCTGAGCTGCGTTACTATGGTCACTTGTCAGTCTTAGCTCAGCTGTCTATGACATGCTATTATCTTGACCTATCGTATGTATTGTACACTGAGGTTTTTGACATTTTACGTCACTTCCGTTTGTTCAGATTGCAAATGGTTTCATTTCACCACCATATTTTAGCTGGCTGTGTGACGGATGCCATGTGTGGAGCAGATCATGATTACCCTTCCGGGGCACATGATGATACCTAAGTTTTTGTAGGGGTTCAAACTTCACACTGCAAGCGCTTTCGATTTTTGGCGTTATTGTTCATTTTTATTTATTTGTTTTGCCTCCGTCATGCTGTCTCAATTCATGTTTGATATGAATTGCCGTGTTTGGATTTTTGATTTTGCAATTTTCCCATTACTTCTATTCCTTTTCGACACTCTTCTTTATTTTGATCTTTATATACTCATTAGTACTAGTATATTATTTACTTATTTACCATCCTTTCCCTATGTCTTCATGAAAAAAAATATTTCCCTCGTTTTCGAGTACGGTTATTCATTTCTTCGGTAATATCAGATACATGTTATTATATTCTGCTGAAGTGAAATATCCAGGTATATTCTGCTGAAGTGAAATATCCAGGTAAATTCTGCAATTTGATTGGTTACCTTGACAGGGGATATGAGACCGTATCCCCGTGGTAGCAAAATCACAAATTTCAAATGCTTTTAAAAGAAAAATTACAGCAGTTCTAACAGAATATAAAAGTTATTCGGGCTTCACATGGGATACGGGTTCATATTCCCTGTCTGTGCCCTATATGCCTCAGGGGATATAAAACACAGACAGGGAATGTGAACCCGTATCCCCTGTAAAGATTCCCGAATAACATATGTCTGTGGTAATATATATGTCAGAAACATATTGGTGTGTGTAATAGACATGAAAGAAAAACTAAGGAAATCAACTGACCTCCGTTTGTCCCTGATTGTAAAAGAATCGTCCAAATAATCAGAAAAAACCATGAGCATTTAGTGCCCATCTTATCAACGATTGATTTTTGCTCAAGTATATAGGGATTACACATTACTTGTATATTTACATAATTGCTAAAAATTTACATGAGAAAAATCCAGACCTGTAAAATGTGTTTCCGTGGTTTCCATAAATGACGGTTAAATGAATAAGTATATATATGCAAAATTAGCAATAAGTTGCAGTTCAACAATAGCTTATGGCCAAAAGTAAACAAGCTGATGCAGTTTTCTCTGGAATTAAATAGATGTGAATATTAACATTCATAAATATCAAACAAATAAAATCCTCTTTCTGTGTGTAAAAAGAGATTATGCGCGTTATAAGTATATGAAATTAAGAAAAATGTAAGCTGCTTATTTTCCCATGCTTTCAAAAATAACATATAATTAGAAATTCGTTTAGGTATGATGGTTCAAGGTATTTTTTTATAATATGTTTTAGGATAAATTAAACAACATTGCTCCTCCCAAAAAAGTCATCGTGATTAACTTGATATAAGCAAGGACTGGTTCATGGCAGTGAAAAACGCATATTTCCTGTTAAAATTAAACATATTTTGCCTTCGATTTCATTTTTTTCCCCTTTTTATTAATAAGTTTGTTGAAAACACAATTGTACTTAGGAGTTGCTGGCAATATACACGTAAAACATAATTATAATACAAAATAAACAAATAAACAAGACATTTCAAACATAACAAATAAAATCAAGAATCATGCAGCTATAGAGTCCACTTTCTCAGTATTAAATTTACATTTAAGACTTTTTAAATGAATAGAGCAACAAACTGCAAATGATTTGGAGGTGACACAAGTTGTAATATCTTGATGGTTTTGTTGTTTCGGAAAAATTGATTATATTAAGTTGTTTTCGTATGTTGTTATACCTTAGACAATGGAATCATCTTCAATTTCTTCTGAATTGAACATTTGACATAGTCGTAATTGTCAAATTGGAAATTCAGCATCAAAACAATCCTTTTTCTATCCATTATATTCAGCCGATTTTGAATCTGTATAAATGTATTAAACGAAAACATGTAAAAGTAAAAAGTAAAAACGCAATAAAACACAGACAAGTGCTTGAACTAAAATCTTTCTATTTTCTTGAAACTTTCAGACTTCAAAGCTTGAACATCAAGCAACTGCCTTGTCTCTCATTAGTTTGTAGTCTTTACTTAAATAAGTTAAATCATCAAGCATTACACAACTTTTTTTTTCAAACGTCTGTATTTTTTTTCTTTTTAATTGGTTTCCTCACCACTCATTTCACCATTGTTTCCTTTCCTGCCCCAAATAATGCATTTGTGAAAATGTTCAAGATTCGAAAGTATAATCAAATTTCTCGGATCGCTGCACACCTGTGTTTTAGACACCATATTTCACCTAGGGTGCGGGTGCTAAGTTGAGTTTTAGTTTTTTTTTTACTTTTTAGCTCACCTGGCCTAAAAGTTCATATTAGATTTTGTTATCACTTTGCGTCCGTCGTCTGTCCTCCGTCCGTCCGTCCGTCCGCCATCAATTAAAATAAAATCTTCTCCTCTGAAACCACTGGGCCAATTGTAACCAAACTTGGCCTGAATCATCACCAGGGTATGCAGTTTCAAAATTGAGTTCGATTAGTCAGAAGATCAAGCTACATGGCAGCTATTACTAAAAATAGAATAAAAGGGTAAATTCCAGGTTTTGAAAAAAAACTCAAAAAAACAATTAGGACACGATGTAAAAATTATCAGCATGACAAGATCTACCCGCCCTGTAATTTTGAAGAAAATCCGACAACACAACTTGGAGTTATTGCCCCTTTTCCGTAAAATTTTCAAAATTTTGACGTTTTTCATTTTTCATTGCAGAACTATAACAGATAGAGGTCAACTTTAAATATCAGAAATGTTCAGCGTATCAAGATCTACCTATCTGGTAATTTTGAAGAATATCTAAATTCCCATATACTAGTAGTAGTTATTGCCTTTAATTGGTCAATTTTCATAATTTTCAATTTCAAAAATCTTCTCCTCTTAAACCACAAGCAAATTGTAACCAAACTTGTCTTTAATCATCACCAGGATATGCAGTTTTAAAATTGTGTTCGATTAGTCAGAAGACCAACAAAAACAAAACAAAAATGGTGGCTGTTACTAAAATAGAACATAGGGGTAAATTGCAGTTTTTTTTTGTTGCAAATATCTCAAAAACAGGATATAAACAGATATCAAATATGTGACAAAGGGATAAAAATGATCACAACATAATGTCTTCATTTGAAGCTTACTTCAATGATAAAAAAAAATTAACTTTGTTGATAAAACTGAAGTCTTTGTATCTCTTGTTGTTGACTAATAATTTGTTTCATATGGTCATTACTTTGTAATCATCTTATTTCTACAAGTCATTTTGCGTGATTTATTCAAACTTAAATTCTCTTTTCAGTTGACTGAGCCTAGGCTTTCCTGTACAAAGTCGACCGCCTACATGCATGTTGTTTTTTCTAAACAAAGCATATTTCCTTGTATTCAGCCTCACTGACGATTTTAAAAACAATTCAATGAAGGGCAGATGCCTTTGAGTGTTCCTGTAGGCAGATGGGCTAGAGATACAATCATTACCGTTTTGGTATAACAATGTGCAGTAAGTAGCCTAGAATTAGTTAGGATTTTGTCTTAATGCAAGACTTCAAAAGAGTCTGTCTCATACGACAATCAAAAAAGTTCTTAAATAGATAGCAGTCACTTGTCGAAAAAATTGATGTTTCGGTTCAACTCTGATTCAAGATTCTTTTTTTACTTAGCACTGGGATGATCATTTCTTTTAAGTCCCCCTTTTAACTGTCTGCAACCTTTTAATTGCTGTTGAGCTGCTACGCAATTGAAGCGGAGGTTTGTTGCGCCATCAAACCGGTTTTACCCACCATTTCTTTTGAAATGCCTGTACCAAGTCAGGACCTTTGCGGTCGACAATTTTTCTGGTGGTTCCTACCTGGTTGTCTTTTTGTCTCATGGACTTCGGCTCTGGAGAACTCTGGTAATATTATTTTTATCCCCACAGTCTCACGTTCATTTACTCTTTCTCTTGAAGGCTCAGATTATTTTGTCGGAATAGATTTGCAAATAGAAGAAAAATGAATACATTAAATTTATCCATGTTTTACCACAGATTAGTCTTGCTAGTATGTAATACAATCAATAACATCTGTAAATATGAAATAATTATAAGAAGGAATTTTTAAGAAAATAATGCGAGGGCAATTTTTGTTAGGAATTTTTACACTATGGAGTGTTGCATTCCTTCAGACTATCGAAGGTAAGAGAGAAATGAACTATAAAAGTTGTTTTCACTTAAGCTTGACTTACCAACAGCTATTGCTTTATCCATATCAATCGAGCTTTGTTCCGTATGAAATCAGACTCTATAAATACTGAACATGCCGAAATTGTTGGTTTTCTACCAATTATTCGGTTATTAAAGATTAAAGTAATATCGGCAACATAAAATGCTGATCGGGAACTAATAACATGTAAGTCTTTCAAGTAGCTTAAGACAGAGCTTTATTTGAAAAAAAATGAAACTTAAGATATTATACGTAAAATATCAGATTCCGAGCCAGCACCGAATCACTGTATGACTTGGCTGGAAACATATTTGCAGAGTTTTAGTTCACTGGCCGAGGAAATATATACGCATAATGACAACGACTAGAATATCGAAACAATGAGTTGACAAATACAAGGCACATTCATAGCTTCAAAACTATTACAGAAATACGGACGACAAAAACAAAAGACAAAATTAGATAAAGTGTAAACTAAAAAACAAAATTTTTACACGACATTTTCAGAAGTTATTCAAGTTTTTAAAATGTTTTGGAAAAGTAAAATTTACGTGTGCTCGGATTGTTTTCATAAAGAATTATTAAACCATATACCTCCAGAATAAGGATGTCCTCCTCAGAATTGCATATCCGATGCCATTGTCATAAATGAGCCAGTCGTATTTTATAAAGCTTAAGGAGAGAAAAGTGTACTGGTAATTTGCAAAGCAAAAAATGTTTAATTTCATTTCATGTCATTTATTGATGTTTCTTTCAAGGAAGACGAAGGAGAATATGCCAAGATAGGAGGTCAACAATAAGCTGTGGTTGGCGGCAGGTTATTGACGTCACACAAGCAACCTTCGGTCGACGTGGTCGATGGACATGTAGAAGAGGACGTATTAGAAATACTAATTGTGGGAGGACAAACAATGTGCTTGAAACGGTCAACAAACAGTGTGGCGGCAAAAGAGTTTGTAGTCTGACAGCGTCTTCAAGAACATATAAACATCCATGCCCAGGAACCTACATATACCTTGATGTAACATGGCGATGCAAACGTAAATACTAATTTTTCAGTTACATTAAAAAAAATTCGTAAAGGTTCCTCGGAACCATGTGTCTCGCCTGTTCAGTAAGGTATCATTATAATCAGGACAATACTAACGTTAATATATTTTCTGTATTCCAAAAAAATAAGTGGTCTTTAGGAGTTTCAGGAAATTTACCAAAATTGGAATCAAATATTTTTGCAATTAAGGTATTGAAAATGACTGTTTTCACCAAATTGTATTTAAAATAGTATGGTTGCTAGGCAGAATTCAAAAAAATAACAGACCTTGAAGAGTTTCATGAAATTTACCAAAATCGGAATCAAATATTTTTGCAATTCCATTATTGAAAATTACAGTTTTCATCAATATATTTAAAAAAAAGTATGTTTGCAAGGTAGAATTCTTCCAAATATTAAATTGTCCAAAAGCGATCCAGGAAATTTACCCAAAAATCGGAATCAAACATTTTTGCAATTTTACTCATTAAAATGTTTGTTTATTTCAAATTCACTCAAAAACCATGGTTGCTAAGAAGAATTTACAAAAATTGCATATCTTGGACAGTTTCAGGAAATTTACCAATGTTGGAATCAAATATTTTTGCAATTCCATTATTGAAAATTACTGTTTTCATCAATATATTTTTCTAAAAAGTATGGTTGCTAGGTACAATTCCAAAAATAAATTGGTTTAAGTGAGTTCAAGGAAATTTACCCAAAAATCGGAATAAAAAATTTTGCAATTTTATTATTAAAATGTTTGTTTATTTCAAATTCACTCAAAAACCATGGTTGCTAAGAAGAATTTTAAAAAATTGCATGTCTTGGAGAGTTTCAGGAAATTTACCAAAATTGGAATCAAATATTTTTGCAATTCCCTTATTGAAAATTATTGTTTTCATCAGTATATTTAAAAAAAAAGTATGGTTGCTAGGTAAAATTCCAAAAATTAATTGGTCTGAGAGAGTTCCAGGAAATTTACCAAAAATCAGAATAAATTTTTTTGCAATTTTATTCATTAAAATGTTTGTTTATTTCAAATTCACTCAAAAACCATGGTTGCTAAGAAGAATTCCAAAAAAATGCATGTCTTGTACACTTTCAGGAAATTGACCAATGTTGCAACCCTGTATTTAATTTCTTACGCATTCAAAATTATGCTTGGCATCAAAGAATTGCCTTATTTTCTTAATTAAATGCAAAAATTTTAAAAATTTAGGAAATCATTTCAGGAAATTTACCAAAGTTGGAACCAGAATGATCATTTCCAACAGCTAGTTACATATCTGCACACTGCATGCAGCAATGTCCAATTTTAATGAAATTCTGTAAAGACACAATACATCGGCAAACGAATACCGAAGCAAGAACGAGGAAAGGGGAAATTCTAAAATCATAAATCAAAAATCAAGGCCATTTACTGCAACATGAACCGAGACAGTATGACAAAGACAAAACAAATAAACAAAAATGGACAAGAACGCAACAAAACTAAAGCACTAGCAGTGCGAGCCCCTATAAAAACTGAGGTATCATCAGGTGCTCCGAAAGGTGTAAGCATGATCTGCTCCACGCATCACACTGCTAGTGAAAAGCCCGGTTTTATCACAAACACAAAGTTCACTTTATAAAGAACTTTTATCTGTGGATTAACATTAAAATTTGTAGCAAAAAAGTCCAAATACGCAAAAAATATGGACCCCCCAAAAAAATCCAATTTTTTCAGCTGGAGACAATTTTCTGACCATCATCTAACTTCTGACCACTTTTTAATAAATTCCAATAAGATTAAATAACTTTATTCAACTTCTAAAAAACTTTAATTTGCGGGTTAACATTCATTTTTTTGCAAAAAAAAACAACAAAAAACTAAGTCCAAATACGGAAAAATGAAAAAAATAAATTTCAAAATTTTCATCTGGAGGTAATTTTCCTAACATTTTCTAGCTTCTGACCAGTTTTAACGATATTCTAATAAGATTTAAGGTTAGTGAGGACACCTCACCCCAAAAATAATTCCGAATTCAAAATGGCTATTTTTTAAATATATTACTGTTGAATATATACTCTTTCTTCGGTATAAATATTAGACCACCTTTCCAGGCGTTTTTCTGAGATAAATGGGGTCAAAGTTACTTCCCCCTGAATAATGGTCCGAATTCCCATTTACCCCCCTCTTGACCATATAAAAAACAATTGTACATTGTTTTTGTAAAAAGAGTGTTTGGATTATAAGGCTTAGTTGTTTTAAAGGTATTTCTAAAAATACACCCACTTCTGTCAATTATTTTTTGCTAATATTCCCAATTATGTGCACACTAAGGTAAGATTTTTTATCACTTTTTGCCCCCTGGAGAGACATAAAAAGTGAAATTCAGAAAAACTTCCGAATTCAAAATTTCATTTTTTACTTAAATATATATATTTATACAATATCTTCAAAATATAAAAAAAAATCAGTATAGCAATCCAGGCTTTTAAGAGAACTACAAGCATTCAGAGTTGACAACATTGCCCTCCTCCCCTCAAAAATTTTTTCCGTCACTGGAACAAAAACCTGAAGTGATGTCACTCGCTGTGCTTGTAGCACAAATAC
The DNA here is from genome assembly GCA_002080025.1 of Modiolus philippinarum. NCBI lineage: Eukaryota > Metazoa > Mollusca > Bivalvia > Mytilida > Modiolidae > Modiolus > Modiolus philippinarum. The sequence goes on along the minus strand of MJUU01043780.1, from coordinate 14,045 downwards.
CAAACTAAAATAGTCATATGACTGTATACGGTCTTCACTTGACTAGAACAGGAAGTTGTAGGTTACGCATGTCAAACAGGAAGTGGATACTTTCTTACCTACTGTTAATCATAAATACAAAAATTTCATCTACAAATTAAAATTTTGTGATATATTGTATGATAGTTCGACACGCGACCAGACAGGACTCCTATAGAGAGATAAAGGAGCGCGCATGCGGGACCGGAAGTAGTTTGTATTTCCAATTGGCCACCGTTTTGACCAGAATGACCTATTATGCTGTATAAAGATATATTTTGGATTGCCTTGACTAAATGAATGAGTTGATATTTCTAATATTTTCTTGTTCCAAACAATCAGCAGTGGCTTGTTATGGCGGTATTTCTATCATGTCTGCTTTAATTGTTAAGAAGGGAGAGACTGCTATAGTTGTTCTATGGTGAATTCTCTCTTCCCACAATTTTCAAGTTTTATTCTTTCATCATTTTTTCCAATTTTCTTACCCCTTTCTGTACATATTGACTTTTTTCACTACTATATCTCTATCTTATTTAATTTTTATCAAAGTTATTTTCCATTTTTGAGCACTTTTACTGTGTTAATTTATTATTATTTTTCTTTTTCTCACAATGTTTCAAGTTTATTTCCATTTTTCCTCATATACGAAGGAATTTGAATTTTTCCCGCCTTTTTGCTGTTTCCATTGCAACGGTCGCCATTTTGATATTTTAAAGACCAAAAATCGCATCTATACATGCTAAGTAACCTTCCTGTCAAATTTCAGTCATTTTGGAGAAATTTGAAAATTTCCTGCCATTTTCTGTTCCCATAGCAACGGTCGCCATTTAGATGTTTTTAAAAACATAATTCGTTTCTACACATGCTCAGTAACATTCCTGTTAAATTTCATTCCATTCTGAACATTTTAAATTTTTTCCCGCCATTTTTATGGTTTAATAACGTGACAGCTGTCCTCACTGACCTTAATAACTTTATTCAAGTCTAAACAAGAAAATTGCAGCAGAGCTGCGAGAGGATTTATTAAAAAAAAAAATAAGTAGCCAATTTCTTACAGAAGTACAGCTGATTGAATCATTTGCTGAATATCCTCAATAAACATTAATTCAAATGAAAAGGCGTGCAAATCAACGTTAAAGAACACAACCAGGACTGACCTTTACTGGCATACGCTGATACAGACACTGTTTTAGTTGAACCTGAAAAAGATAATAACGTATCTCATGTAAGCAAAATAAGCAAAAATGAATATAGGGTAAATGTACACAATACAAAATTTCAACAAATATGTGAAATGCCCCACCCACCTTGAAATGTTGATATTATACGTGTTATATATAAAAAAATTATACCTTGTCCTCTATTATTAATTGGTCCAAACTTCAATTTTTAATTGTGCAGACATCTTATTTATTTTAAGATATAATTTTCTGAAAGAATTTTAGGAATGATATAGTACCATAAGCAAAGAGGAACCACTATTTAATAGTAAATACCATAGATTGGAATTTGACAATATGACCTATTTTTAAAGAATTTTGATAAAAATGGTTTACTACATGAACCTTCAAAAGAGTGCCTAAACAATTAACTTCAACCGAAAAATTTTGTTTCAAACAAACACCGAGTAGCGAAACACAAGCCACCAACTCAAGTGTTGTTTTCAGAATATTTATATACTATATAAGAATTTTTACTGTAAGAACATGTATTGTTTCACTAACAAACTATTACCAACAAAAACTACTTGTACCTTCAATTAAGTAAAGAAATATTGCTACTGTTAATTCTCTTAAAAGAAGAAAAATTTAGAGCAAACTCGATATAATACAAAAATACTCAATAGCACACTGTAGTGTACAAAATCACTGAGTTATTCAACAGTATACTCGATAAAATACAGAAATTCTCAATAGCACACACCAGTATGTACGGAAAAATTGGGTTATTATTATACTTTCAGCCTTTTACCAACAAAAAATACTTGTACATTCAATAATGCACAGAAAAACTGAGAAAAAACAGTATTAATTTTTTACTGTTAGAAATAAGAAAAAAATACTCAATAACACGCTCGAGTGTGTACAAAAATGTCATTAGGTTCATAAACAATTTTTTAACAACTTAACTACTTGTACACTACATTAAGTGCAGAAATAACATATATAAATATATATATTGATTTATACACTATATGTACAAAAATATCTAACCAATCAAAACTCAAAATATGACATTTTTCATTGAAAAAAATTACCATTCACTATCATATACATTTAACCTTTTCTTTTTTGACTCATAAAGATTTCAAAGAATACACCTCACTCTTCCAGACATTCATGCAATCTGTTTATAAAAATTTTACAACAAATACTATTCTTCAAAAACATTTTCATTTTCAAGACTATTCTTCTCTCTAAGTCTTGTCATTTCTTCCACCACTTCCGAGCAACATTTAATGGCACTTATATCGAAAGATAATAATGCTACACCAGTTAAAGGACATGCCTGGACTAAACACATCAGTTCCTATATCAATAACTGCATTTGATAATGTTAAACCTTGCACTTTGTGAATAGTTGCAGCCCAGGATAAACTTAATGGAAACTGGGTTCTCACTAGAACTGATCCATATTTTCCATGAAATTCTGCTGTTACTGGACATATAGATACATATGAAGAATTAGTTTCTGCTTTTGTTAGTTGTCCAACTTTGCTATCAAAGAAATTGACGATAATTTTTTTCAGGCATATAACCATCCAAAGGGTTGATTGGAGCAATGCCATTTTTCCATTCGAAACCGACAATCGATCCCCTGACTCCATTTACAAGGCCATCAGCTGTGTGTATGTTTCTTCTAAGCATCACAACAGCCCCAACACATAAATGTAGTTGATTGGGTAAACCAGCACATTCTCGGTCATCAGCAGGAATCAAGTTAGATAAAATAGTCTGCTCATCAGATGTTTTATTTTTATTTTTCCTGAATTCAACAACATTGTGGTTTGCTTTGATGCAATATATGGAGGTGAATTTTGACAACTGACTCAGCTTGAACATATTGTGAGCTTCACATTTATTTATAGTTGGGAATAGATGCAAAGCACTTGTATATGGATGTTGATTACATTCTATTGGAGATTTTATTCTACTGTTTAGTAAACTTGCATCTTCACTTGTATGGGTAGCTGTTCTAACACGCAGTAAGAGGTTGCCATACTGAAGATCCTCTTTTTGTCTCATATTTTGATCAAGTTCCACCATCATGAATAGATCTTTCCAGAGATGGGTATGAAGCTGAGATTTTCCAGAGAAGACAAAGTGGCCTGGTGGAAGTTGGTAAAAATCACCCAATGCTATAACATTTAATCCTCCAAAGAAAGAATCGAAGCTTACATTTTTCAAATCATTAAGTCGCTGATGAATCATTACAAATGTTTCATATGAAACCATACTTATTTCATCAATAATAATGGTATTTGTGCGAGACCACTGTTTCCTCATTGCAGACAATTTTTCACCTTTAAATGGGACATATTTTGGGCAGGATCCATGTTGCACAGGTAAATTAAAAGCTCGATGGATTGTTATCCCGTCAATGTTGTATGCTGCAATTCCAGTTGGGGCAGTAACAACAACAGCAGGAGAGTGACTTGTTGATTTTCCAAGACTTGATCTAATTATTATCTCTCTAATCAACCGGATCAGATGCGATTTACCTGTTCCTCCAGGTCCACTGATAAATAAATGTACTGGCTCTGGTTTTGTTTGAATCAAACCACCATTAAAATCTTTCAGGGTCTTGAAATAGGATTGAACCAGATCAAACGATTTCTTCTGCTGTGTGTTTAGACCTTCAATACTACTGTAATAATCAGAGTCTTCCATTCTGGTTAATATTAGGTGTGTAAGCTCTTTGTCATCAATATCACCAGTTATGACATCTTCTCTGTTCTTTTCACAGCCAGAATTGTCAGGTATATTGAGATCTTCATCTGTTATTTCAAATAGATTCACATTTTCTGGATCTTCTCTAATGATGTTACTTTCATTAAGATAATCTTAAATGCTTCTTCAGCAGTGGCACAATTCTGTAGAATTTCATCTTCATGTCTCCATGGTAGATGCAACAAAAGTATGGAGTAGAAGTATTTGTCTCCATCTTGCTCTATAGTTAATTTTGGGGTTCTTAGCAAAATTTCACTTTTCCGTTTTCTAATAAATCCACATCCGTTTTTCAATTCAATGGAATTTTTATTGTTGTTAGAGGTGGAATACCATGATGAAAACTCTGCAAATGTAAAAATGTAAGACATTCAAATTCTGGTGAAGATGGGCGATTCCTGTATCTGTCAAAAGCATTTGAGCAGAAAATATTTGTGTTTTCATCATCTAATTCTTCCAGTTGATGCTTTGGAAGAAGAAGTCTAGATCTCTCCTCTTCTGGTCTTGAATCTACATATATGGTTTGTTTAGATGAACCCCTAAGTGGTAAACCACACATTTTAAAAGCTGCTTCTTGTGCACTTAGTTGGCGATGTGTCAGAAAAACATTACCAATTGTAGATAGGTGTTTCTTTGTTGAGGCATCTGCAGGTAAGTTTGAAACAGCATCTCTTACTGATTGTATTACTTCATCACATTCAGGTTTGCATATGTATGAACATACATATTTTGCAGCACCAAAAGCACTACCCACCATCTGAATATCCATGTTCGCATTCCAAAGCTGTAAGATTGCGGTATTATATGGATTGCTGTATTCACATCCTGGCAATCTCTTTATTGTATAGCAATGAGGACTTGTTTCAATACATCCCTTGTCTTTCATAACTGTTTGTGCAGAAACAGGTTGAGGAAATCCAAAACGACAACTTTGTTTGTTTTTTTGACAATATTTCCTACATGTTTTAGTGTGGGAATGGCGTTGCAGTGCACTTACTCTTTTATGCATTAATCCATCTTCACTTGGTACTTCTGTTGTGATGTACTTGTCAATAAATTTTGGGGCCTCTTTGATCCCTTCAGATGAGTCTAAGTTTGGTGCATCTTTAATCCACCAGAGAGAATGCAAATGGGGTGAACCACGCATTTGAAATTCTATTCTCCAGAAGTAATCAACAACTTCACCTAAAGGTTTTTCATCAGACAATATAAAAGAGTGAATGAGGTGGTGAACTCTTCTACAAAAATGCCGTGCTGTTGTTATGGGATTTGCTATCATTAACCTGGACTTTTCTTCTCTTGACATTCCAACAATATGGTCTTTTGAAAATGGAAGGCCCTCTTGTTTGCATAGGACAGACATTAAATCATCCCAATTCATGTCATTTGCACTTAGAGTAAGAAACCAGGTCATGGGTCCTTTAGCATTTATCATGGACAGCAAATCAAGTTTAGCTGCATTCCAATAAGCAGAAGACCCCCTAATGCCTTTCATAAATCCATAGAAATGTTCTGGGTAGTCAGGATTATTTCTAAAGTTTTGACGAACTTGTCCAGCTGTTAAAGATTTTTGCCTTCTTGTTGTTTTTGAAGATCTAATCCTGGCAGCAATATTGATTCCTTCTGATAACTTTTGCTTTTCTGTTAAATTCGTTGCCCAAAACAGATATGAAAGGTTAGACTGCCAGCGATTATCAAAGGACAGAAGTCTGGACTGGAAATATTGGAGAACAGTTACTTTATGTTTTCTTGGAGTCCTAAGTCCGTTGATACCTTGTGGAAAAAGTGTTGGGAAAGCCATCTGTTCCACATAATTATCTGAAAACATATTTATTGGTTTATTCGGATTTTTCTGAATATCATATATGGGTAAATTTTCTTTCACTTCAGCATATTTTTTAAAATCAACTTTGGGTAAAACTGGATCTTTTTCAGTCACCGATGTTTCTGGTAGCCACCCATCATTTCTGTTATTTTCATCATACCTCAACTTGCTGCCATCACAATTTATTTCGATGACGGGAGGCACAGATTCTTGTGAAAGGAAATCAGGTATTTTTATTCCTGAATAAAGATGATTATTTCCTTTTAACCAACATAAGCCATCTATTATATTATTTGTGTTGGACAACATATTCTTTAGGTATTACACCCTCTTTCTGTCCTGCAACTCTTACCAGAACCAGTCCTCTATGTGAAAATTTTCCTATCTCTTCCTGAACATCATATGGAAAATTAATGACTTGTCCATTAATAGCCTTTTGTCCATATGGCAAAATCACAACTTTCATGTAAGCATGGGCCATAGAAATCATCTTTTGTTCAGCTATGTTGAGTTTTTTCAGAACATCTGGTGTTTGTACAACTTTCAAATTATTCAAAATACATAGAGGAGGCATTCTTTTCTGTTTCAGGCATTTGATGCATCTGTCACAAAACAAACCTGTAGTATTTTCTGATGAAACCAAACTACATAAAATTGACCTCCATGAATCTTGTATCTCGTAAGTTTTAATAGTTGATGAATAATACAATTTATTACAGCTAGTACATACATGAGATGGACCTTCATATATTGCTTTATAGAATTTTTCAGAAGCTGATAACTGTTTACTTTTAGCTGTTTTGTCAGTGTATGTTGGAATTTCTAATATAATTCTTTGTTGTTTTGTGCAATTGAAATCCAAATCAATTTTTCTTTTTTTTATTGGACTGACTTTGTCTTCATCGCAAACAATAACCTCCGGATTGACAGAAATATCAACATCATTATTATCCTCTAATGCAGGTGGTGATGTAAAACAATTGCAGTTGTAATATGCATTTCTGACTAGCATATAGTGGGAGCTGGTATTCAAAATGGTTATGTATGGACTTCTTGAGAAAAAGGGTATTGGAAGTGGAAACTTTGGTGTAAATCTCTGCCACTTCATTTTCTGTGCCCATTCACTGAGAACATAAATAGGGATCTGCAGCATAGTTGATTTAGCTTCAAGCTTTATATCTGTTGCCCATGATGATCTGGATCCATTTGTCTGCAACATATTTAACAGGTACTGCTCAACTGTCAGAGAGTTTAAATTCAGTTCTATGTCATCTCTAAAGGAATCAATGTTGTCCATTATAAATTTGACAACTTTTCTTCTTATCTTTTCATGAAAATCTTCAATGCCAAAGAAGTGCAAGCTAAGGCATCGAAAATAACAATTGCCATCACCAAGTGAATTTTGTGCATAACGGTTAGATTTTGCAAGTATAAAATTTGTACTCGGCAAAAGTGTGCTCCACACCTCTATGAACCATTGAATTCAAAAACTCTAAATTCATAACTAAAGATCCTGGAATATTAAAGAATTTGGCAGCATCTTTAGGGTTACAGCTGCAAGTTGAAGTCATTTCTTGTCCATTTAATACAACATCTGAATTAATATTTTTTTCCAAAGTATGAAGTGGTATTGTATCTTCACAGGACTGTAATTTACTTACTTCATGACAGGCATATGAATCTTCATCACTTATAACAATTTCATCAGGTTGACAAAGCAAAACTTGGGAAGTTGACTCATTGACATTATTCTGTCCAACACATTCAGCAGATTGTGCATTAAAACCTTTGTCATACTGACAATATGTATGGTCAAATAAAATATCTCTACTCAAAGACAAATTATTATCATTAGCATATGTATGATCAAATGTTGTCACTACACGTGGCATCTCATATTGTACATCATAAACATTGCCATCATAATTATGGTCCAATGAAACAGTCTTTTGTAGTTCTTTAATTCTATCAAACACATAATTGTGATCATTGTGTCCACGACAAACAAAATATGCTCGATGATTTCCTGAAAAGTAGTTCATTTCAGCATATATCTTTCTCAAATACGGAAGAATTTTTGAAAGAAAAGGGTATAAACTTATAGGGTAATTAACATGTGAGCGAAACACAAGCAACCCACAAAATTAATACCTTTTATATTTGTTGATAATGTTCAATGTAAAAATATACTTTCTTCAGTACACTATTAAAAACAGGACTTGACCAATTCTTCAACTGCTAACTAAAACTCTAAGGCATGTTGAACTTTAATTAATTGACAGAAAATTGCAACCAGTAAAAGCAAACTACTAAACCATCTATAAACTCTTATGAAATAAAGAATGATTTACAAAATTAATGATTAAATATCAGATTTACACAAATGCATAAAAATGTTCAGTGTGCAATTGATTACTGGTCAGCGATACACAGGCCACCAACTCAGTATCAAAATATCATTAAAATTTATTAACCTTTTAGTGCTATAAACGCTTCCAATCTGTATATGTGATACTGTCCACCTCTGACTCTGAACTTGAATCAATATTTGGAAAAAATACAAAATCGCTTTCAGATTCTTCAGATGTAATGTCTTCATACAAAGATGATAAATTTTCTCTAGTAGTATATGAAATTTCAGAACGAAAAGCAGAGACTAATTGTTCAAACCAAATATGTTTTATTTGAGACACTGCATGCAGTCCATCATACAAATTTTTCCAGAAGAATTTTGTACTGCATTTAGGTTTCGCATTCTTTCGGGATCTTTTCGAATGTTTTTTCTGTATTGATAGGTGCCACGAAACAGTCCAGCAACCACGACAATGAAAACTTTGTGTTGATGAATTTATCGATCTTATTTGTCGGTTTATAGCATCAAGTTTTTTATTCAAATCAGTTTGTTGATCGGATACAGATTTTTTTAAGTTCTCATGAAGTTCGAATAAATTAGCTGTTGGAATT
>MJUU01043779.1:94051-124680 GCA_002080025.1 Modiolus philippinarum | reverse complement strand
ATCTGATAAGATCTGAGATGTGATTCTCTTGTATTTTTTACCTAAAGCACCGTTTTCGTTTTTTTTTACTTTAACATTAACTTTGTTTGTGTTTGTTGTTAATGTATTCTTTATTATAACTCTTGTCTTTCAAAACTTGTAAAGTAAATGTACATGTTGTTTGATCGCTGAACTGAAAAACATTGTACAAAGTACACCCTTAATGCATTTAAAAGGTAATAAAAGGTTTTGCTTTTTGACAACATCATCAATTGTTAAATAGAGCATCCTGAATAACTCTAAATCATAAATATTTTTTTTGTCTTTTTAAATATACCTTATATAATAATTATGGTGTATTTTTTTTTTTTTTTGATCATGGAACATATTTTTTTGCCGTCTTCTACTTTGTTGTTGGTTTGTAATCTTGTATAAATTACTTTGTTACGAGGCATTTAATATTGCAAATTAATATAATATAACCTATGGTAATTTCATAAAAATATATGTAAAATATTGACTTAATCGTCAGAAATCAACTATTTTCCAATAAAAACAATAAGATATTTATATTTAATTTATATATCTTTCATTACAAGACACATAGAATGTCTAGACAGGTCAGAAATCTTTAATACTTTTAAGTCTCTATCTAGGTTTCATTTGTTTCACATCTCAAGCTACGATGCGGGTAACTGCTTGTCTAAATCTTATTAGATGATGAAAATTGTTATTTTTATGACACAAATTTATTGCAAGAGAACATTAGAATATAAATATAAAATGAAATAATTTGCAATAAATCATCTCTATTTGGTTTTTATGAAATTTTCTAGTTCTTCGGTAAAAAATATATATTTTTACTTAACAAATAATTAAGAATGTCATAATAATTCATTAGAGTAAAGTCAATTGTTTAAACTAAATCGATGTGTAGTGAACAGAACAATTAAATGCTGAACTATATCCCCTTTCCGCAGAGAGCCCGTGATTTTCTCCTTATTTTTTAGGCCATTAATCCACATATTTTTTTTAAAAGTCAGTCTATAAAGAAAAGTATGCTTCGACGAAAGCAGGTGGACAGTGTGTTGAGCTCTCTTATTGACAGTATATTGCTTCATTTTAAGGTGGTATTTCTCAACAGCAAGTTGGTATGCAAATGGATATGAACTGTGCTCCTCTACTTGTTTCAACGCTACAACACTAAATTCCCTTATGGACTCATATGATAAATGATCCCAGATCCTTAAATTTGACATAAAGATACATGGATGACGTCCTTGTCATTAATAATGTATATTTTACTAAATGGACCCCATCAATTTATCCCTCAGAATTAGAGATAAAGGAAGCAACAGAAACCAATCAATTTTCCTCTTGTTTCTTTTCGACTTGCATCTCGAATTTGAGGAAAATGGTTATCACTGATACTTAAATTGACCAAAAGCGGAACGACTTTAATTATCAATGACCCTACCATGGACAGTAATATTGCAATTTTTACTGCTTACAGATTGTTCACGTTTCACAGTTCACTCGTTATGCGTGCGCTAGCACCAAATATACAGACCTTCTAATTTAGCATCGTTAGTTCCATTAATCAAGGCTTCAAACAATTCCGTCTCATACGATCATTGAAAAAGTTTTTCAATAGATATCAGTCTCTTTGTAAAAAAAAACTTGAAGCATTTAACCAAACAGTGATTTTAATTGGTACTTACAGAAATATTTTTTTCATTGTCCATGAATTTTCAAGAGCAATTGATGGAGTTGCTACCGGGCACTACCGCAATGGAAGAGGAGGTTGGCTTTACAAGCACCTGATTTGTCTTTTTGTCCTTTGGATTCCAGCTCTTGACAATTCTGTACTGTGATTTTGTTAATGTATTCATTTATATATTTCTTTTTAAATATTTCATGTACACAATTGGACTGTCATATATTTTTGATACTGCCAAGATTTTCAGTAATCTCTGGTAGTTTTTAGCCATAAAAATACTGTTAATCATGTGTATTAATTATTGAAAATGTTCTAAGCTCTATAACCGCCACTGTTTATATGAACGGTAAATAGTTTGTTTGAAGATTGACATCAGACAATTAAAGGACCACTTAAATCACGATAGGAGCCAAGAATGATACAACGTGTCTAATTTGTTTAATAATATGGCACCAGAAGTCAGTGACTTCAACACATATTTGTTATCAAATATCGTGTCACGTTGAGATAAACATTTTTATTCACTTTAGCATCACAAAAGTCATATACTCGATAAGTTACATTCACTGCTTTATGGTGTTTAGCTTTTTACATTGTATCCTAATAAATGATATGAAAATATAACATTGAAATATAAAAAAATAAAAGTTTGAAAAAGGCTAACACAGAAAAAAGAAAAACATATAGACCAGTCTAATTTCAGCTTCCGCTACATAGACGATGTACTCTCTCTTAATAATCCAAAATTCAAGAAATATTTACACCAGATCTTTCGGAATGAACTAGAAATTAAGGAGACTGAAAAACTTCATCACCTTCGTACTTAGATCTTTTGTCTTTTGATATGCATTGATGAAGTGGACGTTTGAAATCTAAGCTTTATGACAATCGTGATGACTTTAACTCCCCAATTGTGAACTTTCCCTTTCTGAGCAGTAATATACCCACCTCTCCAGCCTATCGAGTGTACATTTCACAGTTGATTCCTTACTGTCGAGCATGTAGTTTATACAGTGATTTTTGAATAGAGCAAAAACACTGCCCAAAAGCTGTTAAGTCAGAGATCAGTTCAGCCTACGTTACTTTCATCCTTTCAGAAATTTTATGGCCGTCATCATGACATCATTGATATGTATGTGTCCCAAATGAAAACGGACATTTTTAGCTCGATTTCACGTTTTCACGGATTTGACATAACCGGTTTTGACTGAAACCTTGATTGATTTACTGATAGTGTGACGGGTGCTGCTTAGCGGAGAAGGACATGCTTACCCTTCCAGAGCACCTGATGTCACTCTTGGTATTCATGGGAGTTCACACTATGGGTGTTTTAACAACCGGTTTTGACTGAAACCTTGATTGACTTACTGATAGTGTGACGGGTGCTGCTTAGCGGAGAAGGACATGCTTACCCTTCCAGAGCACCTGATGTCCCTCTTGGTATTCATGGAAGTTCACACTATGGGTGTTTTAATTTTTAATGTCGTCTTTTTATTTCATTGCCTTGTGGCTGTGTCGCGTCCTTGTTTTGTCTTTGTCTTTCACCGTTTCCGTTTTTGCCATGTCTTTGGACTTTGATTTTTGTGATCATCACTTCCATTGTTCCTTCGGTATTCTAATGTTGCTGTTTCAGAGTTAACTCCTTAATGGATGGTATAAAAAATAATATATTATTACAGTTGACCTAGACACGTGTCAAACGATTACATATAACAGAAAATTTTATATATAGATCTGTTTTAAAATAATTTTAAAGGTAGACGACTTAAAACTAGAATTAAGAAAAACGTGATGATTTCAAGTTTCCTATGGTAAATTTTCCATTCCTCAGTTTTAACATCACTTCTGCCTCTGAGTTGCTTACTATTATGAAGTTGAAGTCTAGCAACTTGAGACTGACTTGTTTACATTACATTTTTGTAAAATAGATCTAGAATTGAGACGTGTTTTAGCTCAATTTGACTTGATCCTCCCTGAGATATTTAGTTTGGACAATCCATTTCATTTTATGACGGGTATTGAATGATTAGAAAGGATATGCCTCCTCTGTATTGGGTCTACTTTCAGTCCTAATGTAGTTCATTGCACATATCCATTTTATTTCTTGTGCTCGTGTTTTTAACGGATTTTTACACTTGTATATTGGTATATTATACTTCATTGTACTTCCCTATATCTCAAATAATAAACAAGCCTGGATTGTATCTCATATCAAAACCAAAAATGCCAAGTAAAATTGCCAACAGCAGAAATCCAAATAGCAAAATCATCGGAAAAATTGTTAACTTAAATTGTCCTGACTTGGTATAGGCATTTCAAAAGAAATGGTCGGTTAAACTGTTTTCACGGCTCTTCATTGCAGAAGTGTCCAGTAGAAACTCAACAGCAATTGCTATTGTAAGGTGGTAGACAATGAAGAGAAATTATCATCCAAGTACTACGTTAACAATTATCCTGAATCACAGTTCGAACCGAAATTTCAAATTTCCAAAAGAGAATTAAAATATTATATTGATCAAACATTGCTTTTGGAGTTTTTGTAAAATATTTAAGCATTGCCAAACCTCTTCAATACTTTTGCGATTTAAGCTTTCTAAAACCGCAATTTTCTTGACTTGGTACAGGCATTTTTAAAGAAATACCTCGGCAAAAGAATACCGCAGCAAAAATGATGAAAGAGAGAATTCCAAAATCAAAAAGTCAAAATCTCGGCAATTCATATCAAACACAAATTGAGACAGCATAACAAATACAAAACAAATAAACAAAAATGACCAAGCATGTCACAAAATTAAAGCACTAGCAATGTGAACCCCGAGGTACCGTCAGGTGCTCCGGAAGGGTAAGCATGATCTGCTCCACGTGCGGCACCCGTCATACTGCCAGTGAAAATTCCGGTCTTGTTACAGTCGGTGTTTGTCAGTCCGGTAATAAACTCTGGATCTACCCAAAGATATCTGTCCTCATCTGTTAAATAGAAACATTGTAACGGTCTGTCAAGTCATGGTCAATATGGTTAAAATTAATATGGTTAAACGATTTTACGGCACGCCACACATCCCCTTCCTTGTGGTGTTGTCCGGTAGTGACTCGACGGCAATTGCAAAAAATTCTCATTCGCTCGTTTTTGGTATCATTGAATGCTGTGTTCATTCTTCCAAGGATGATAAAATAAATTATCAAACCTTATAGCAAGTTTGTGAGTCAAGTAACATCAAGTTATAAAATTGATAAAGCAAAGATAACAGAAAACACTTACAATGGCTGAAATTAACATTCATTTGCCACAATCTACCGGTGAACCGCACAACTGAACTTTTGCCATTGAAGCAGTAGCGAAAGAATTGAAATTTTGAACACAAGTATTTTATTTGCAGCACAATTTGTTTGGATATAGGCTATATGATAAAATGAAGTAAATTCTACGTCAAATCCCTGCTGAAATTATTTAAAGCGAAGAGGGGGTCTAAAAATGCCCGAAATCTTATATGGGGATTCGTTAAGAATACTTTTGTGACAAAGTTATTACCTGATGGTTATGATTTTAACATCTCTTATCAATGTGGCTCACTTATCTGCACTAATGAGGCATGTGTTGTCGAAATACCCATATGCAGAAAAATATTAACAGTAACTTCGGTATGTTGTTATTGTCTACAACATTTCCGCCAAACAAATCCATTACTTCTATGTAATATCATTTTAGAAAAGGTTGGTTAAACATGGATGTGAACAGATACAGTGATATGGCGTAAATATATAATACCTCAAATAACTAAATACCGAAGTCACTGTGAATTTACTTTCTGCAAAGTTAACAATTGAAATCACTCCAATCAGACCATTTTAATTCATTATTTGCAGAAACCATGACCTCATGTCTTTCGACAGTAAGTGCTAAGTGATTTTGTCGGGCAAAGAAAACAATGACTGTATTAAAGAGCACTTTGCCAGTTTAATTGATGTTTGTTGACAATCCGCTATCCACGACTAGAAAAGACATTGATGTAGCGTTGTTCAACATTAAGCAAAGAATTCCGCGCAAACCGGTGCTAGGGGCCGTCTTAAACTCACTATGAGGTATGAGCAAAGCTCATTGTTGGAGGCCTCATGCTGACTTCAAGATGAAGAACAACAATAAAAGAGCTGTTCCTTTGCTTGGATATACCATGTTTTTAAAGACTTTATCTCATATGCATTTGCTCCATATCCTCTCATTGTTTATTTTCGAGTTGTCAACCCATTTAATTTGAAATGTTGCAATAACGATATGCCACTGATCAAAATAGAGTAGCACCTTTTCCTTTTCGTTTGTTTGAAAATTTCTGAACAAACTTTATATAAAAATGTTTGAGAGGTTTCTTCTTGGCAGCACCTCTTACTATAACAAATCTGATTTATTGGTCACTGTAAAGGCCATTTTACAAATAACAAGTAGATATCCCAGGTACAAATTAAAGAAATACTTAGGACATTTTTAATTAAGGAATGTTATTTTCATTTATTTTGGTTTTAATTTTGATTTATAGTCAGGGGTTTATTAAATAACCATATGCAAATTATGTCAAGTAAGTGAGAAACGAACCGTCCGTCAAAAAACGAACAATCCAGGGACAACAATACAAGAAGAGTCAAGTGGCTATAAATTCTTTAAAAATCAAAAAAAGAAAGTAGATTAGTAAATATTTCGAACAAAAACATTTTTGCTTAGGTCCTTTTTCTATTTCTAGCTGGAGGTGATCGTTTGTAATAAATTCAGGATAATTAAAATGTAAAAATCTCTTGCGATGTTTCCAAGGTGTAAAAGTATAGATTAAGATACAATTAGAAAATTAATCATTTATCAATAAAGACATAAGAAAACTCATATATTATTTATATGTCAATGATTACATGTCACATAAAACGTCTGGACAAGTCAGAAATGTAAGTATTGTCAAATTCCATTGTTTTAACAAATGCATGTAACGGTACATATAGATTACACCACAAGATCCCGATCATTACCATATTTTATCCACTAGAGATAGTTAAATTTTAAAATAGTAATTGCGAGGCTTGCCGAGCATTTTAAAATTTTTAGATTTAACTATCGAGAGTGGATAAAATATGGTAAAAATCGGGATAATGTGGTGTAATCTTTTTCTCTAATGATCAATAATAAACACCGAGAATTGAATTCCGAATATATTTGGCGGGAATAAGCACGAGGCTTTATTCAACATACGTTGAATAAAAAAAAAATTATCTAACGGGTCGAAACCGGTTTAAACTTGACATATCATTAGAGAAAGACTATTAAACTCTGTAATCTCAGTATGGTATTAATGAAGGAATGCATGAACTTCATGACAAAGGTAGTTATTGTAATCTTGACAAAGGTAGTTATTGTAATCTTGACAAAGGTAGTTATTGTAATCTTTTAAAAAAACTGGGTTTTCGAGACAAAAGCGTTTGTAAGTCTGAAGGTAAATACAGCTATCAAGTAATGTAAATGTTGAAATTGACTTTATGTCTATCCTGCTAAACGGAATATATGTTGGCAAATTTTCTAATAGCAAAAAGAATCTCATCATTAATTTGAAATGCGCCTTGAAATAACCTTACTAAACTTTAGTTGAGCAGCATGCACTGCGATATGATATAATTACTCAGAATAATATAAGTATTTCATGTCCCATTATTCCATCGCTTTGATTTTTTTGCAAAAATTAACATTATACTGGAAAAAAATGCTTTTTTGTCCTGTGGGAAATATCAAAAGAAATTTTTTCAACTTGAAACAAAAATTGCATTACAAAGTATAATTTTTTTGGGTAAATATGGTTACGATATCTAGTAAATCATAAAAGTATAACGTATATTTTATCATAAATTCTAAAAATGTCATATTCACGCATAAAAAGAGATCCACATTCCTTATTTCTGTACTTAAGAATGTAGTAAGGTGAAATTAAGAAAATTGAAATTTAATCTTTAATCTGGAATCTGAATCTGGAATTTGACCAAAATCCGATGTGAATGATTTTATTTAAAATGGTGCTTTTTCCAAACTACGTTTAGTAGTGGTTTTTTTTTCATGAAAGTGGACTTTAAGATGAAGAACTTCAATGAAATTGTTGTTACATTTGCCTAATCTTACCATTACAAAAACAGGATAACAGTAAACGCCTACAATGGCCGGGAATTACAATCACGTGCCACAATTTACGAGCGAACTGCACTAGAAAAACAATAATGACCCCTAGATGTTTTGTTTTTGGTCGTTTTAACCTGGATATGGGATGTTGTCTCCTTGACATTTACCCTATTTCCTTTCTTTTTCATAATAATGAAAACAAGAGACAAACAAAAATAACGATAGGAATTCGGGATAGTCGGACTTGGTACCGGCACTAGCAAAAGCAAGTGGTAGGGTTAAACCAGTTTATGGGTACCCAAAACTCCCCTTTCTCTATCCCGTTTCTACTAACTCAATGACCACTATCTTGGAATAGAAAAGCACATGACAAATCGTAATTTAGAAAGATGGGTCAAAGAGTGCTAGCCGCTATACTGCCAGCTAGCCCAAGGAATCTAGTCTGCTGGTAAAACATTGCCACACTACGGAGAAAAAAATCAAACTAAAAACTCCCCGAAGGGTTTGGTAAAGAGTCGTCATGTGTTTCAGAAGACTTCGGCGGTATCAGTGAGAGGCCAGTATATATGTAAATTCTTCAGGTCACTACAATCCAAAGCCAATTTAACACATTTGTTCAGAATATCTGGTCGATATCCACTATAACGTAAAGAATGTAAGTTGCGTCCTTGTTTTTCTGGATTATTTATCAGTTTTTGACATTTTTAACAACATTTCTATAAAATCGAGGATGAGAAATGCCCTTTGTAATTAGCGTAATTAGCTGTTTCCGAGTCACATCATATCCAGATATCTAATGTTCATATCTTCTGTGAAGCTTCTTAAAAGTATTTAATAATTTATGAAATCTGTAACCTTGTTGTAAAAGTTTGGACGCGAGAGTAAGGTTACGCTCATTAAAACCATCAAGGGTAGAACAGATGCGAGCGAATCGTACAAGTTGAGATATATATACACCCCGTCGGATGGAGCTAGGGGAACGTCACCGTCAAGAAAGGGGAAATTAGTAATAGTAAAATCAAAATCATCCCTTTTGTCATATATTTTAGTTTTTATTTTACCAGAGTCAATAATGATACTTAGATCCAGAAAAGAGCAGTATTTAGAATCATTGTTTGCCTTATTAAGTTTCAGTTGTTGTGGGTAAATGAAGCTAAAAATTGGGGATTGTCAGTAGTAAAAATATCGTTAATGTACCTGCTATTATCATTGAATATAGAAATAAGTTTATCACTTTTTGGTACAATTCCATTTTGTAGTTTTTTCATGAAGTCCCTTTCGTAACAGAACAGAAAAAGATCTGCAATAAGATTTGAACAATTAGTACCCATGGGGATTCCAATGACCTGATGATAAACAATGGTGCTGAAACGAACATAAATGTTGTCAAAGCAAGAGATTCAGTGCCTTAATCATATCATCACATGTTCAGGAGCAATAATTGTTGTAAGTTATATTGGAGAAGAATCCTTGCTTTTTGTTGCAGCAAATAAACTATGTACTTATAGGAAATTTGCACAGGTACGTTTACTCCATATTCCTTTATTTGTTCATTTGCGGTGGAGTTTGTGTCTAGTGCATTGTGGTGTCAGTAAAAAGATTGCCCGTGCTTGGGGTGTATGCTCTTTTTATTTTGTCAGTTATGTTGTACTTGTTCATGTGAGAATTTCAAATATGAATGCACTATCAAAATTCAACGTTTGATTTTCCTGTTTTGTAAATATAAAACTATGTTTCTGGCCATCTGCATATATATTTTTCTTACAATCAACTCGATGAGTTCCCTGTGACCGGTTATATGTTGTATTGTCTATTGACTTTTGTCGGGCAACGGATAACAGTGTTTGTAAGAGTACTTTGCTCAATATGTTTTGCCTGTCCATGACAAAATGGATACATGGATGTAGCGTTGTTCCACATTTTGCAAGTGAATTCCGCTTCAACCGGTGCTAGGGGCCGTCTTGAACTTACAATAAGGTAGGAGTGTTTGCTCTTTCTTGAAGGTCTTATGGCGACTTCAAGATGCAGAAAAAGAATGAAAGCGTTGTTCCATTTGCTTAATCTTACCATGTATTTATAGCAATTTTGTCCCCATATCCCTTTATTTTTTTCAATTACCATTAGTACATAAGTACTCTACCTGAAGTAGGTTTTCTTAATGCATAATATGCAATAGAGAATGGGGAAGTTGGAATACCCATAAACCGCTTTAATCCTAAAGCTGGCCGGTACTGGGTCCTGCTGTCCCGTGTTCCTATCTTTTTTATTTTCTTGTGTCTGTTTCCTTTATTTTTGTTTGTTTGTTTGTTTGTTTTTGTTTGTTTTTTTTCTTTTTTTGTGCAGTTTTTGTGAATTGTGACATCTGATTGTAATTTTCATTTGAATTTTAATTCTAATACTTATATTATCTTTTCGCTTGCTCTCTCACCGAGAATGTTACTCGAGTGCGCTAAGAATCAAAGTTCAACAGGAAGTTCATAGATGTTTTACATTTTAAGCATCATTCATATTTGGTAACCAGCTTCTGTCTATTAAAATGTAATCACATGATCTTTCGTTAATTACAAGTTTATTATTTCAAGAAATTTCAGCATTTTTTACTCAGTTGGGGATTCTATGACATTTAGGACATCATGCCATGTATTTATAGGAATATGGTCCCATGTACATTTACTCCATATCCCTTTATTTGTTCATTTGTTTCTGTCCCAACTTCACAAGAGCTCATACCGGTTTATCAAAAGTATGGTATTGTTTTCACAAATATTAAAGTGAATATGAGTTCTGTATACAAAAAAATGCAGCCATAGAATTGGTACATAATCATTGCGTGCTCCTTATTTAAAACTCAAGTGGTTTTCTTTTCATCTTACTAAAGAACGGCGAATATTTAAAGGGCGCTATGGTACTTATTTTTTCTGTTTTGACTATAAAAAGGTTTTATCTCTATTTGCATAATTAAAAGATACATACTGTCTTAATCAATATAAGTTATTTAATTAAAGACTATAATTACATTATATATGACGTACAATAGAAGCTATTCTCGTTTCATGTCCCTAGTGGCGATGATTTCCGAAATAGGTTTAATTTAGATGTTAATTTAAATATTGCTCATGTATATCTTTATGTTGTGTAATCTTGTGCGTAGCTGAATATTGAAAGTGTCCATAACAAGCTTATTTATGTTAATAGGAGTCTAGGATGGTGTTTATTTCGCTGAACTTGATTACTCTTTATTTAGGGGCCGACTCCGACCTGCCGTTGGGTGTGGGGTTTCCCCATCGTTCATTGAAGATCTAATGGTGGCTTTGAGTCGTTATAACTCCCCTTTGGGTCTTTGTCTCTTTGACACATTCCCCGTTTCCCTTCTTTTTTCTAATTTAAACATCACCATTTAATCTCAATTTGAACATTATTTTTTTTTCGATGGGTTCTAAAGAGTATATCTACAAATTATGTACACTAAGTCTTTCTAAAGAAATGTGTAAACCGAATTGGTCTTCAAATCATGAAACAAAATACAGAATGTACATGGTAAACGAACTCTTGATGCAATACTGTATTCTGTCCTGCACGGTTAAGTTAATTATTTGGTTGAAAAACTCACACGGATCGCCCTCTTCAAAATTAACAAACTCGCAGTTAACGTTTGGTTTGCAGGTGACCATGAATTAATGATTAAATTAGCATTGAAAGGATGTGGAGTAAATTCACATGAGACAAAGTCGCTACAAAACCCCCATCTCAAATTAAACAGAAAAGGCATGTTTTTATCTCCCTCATGCAAAGCTCTGTCCTTAGCTGATTTTGGCTTTACATTTAGATCATATTGGTTATTTGTTCTCTCTCTGTTTTTTAAAACATCTTTGAGTTTATGGTCTTCCAAAAGTTGAGATTTTTCTGCACTGAAGAGATATAAGTTGTCGAAATGCGCATATGCAGAAAGTAAATTCAAAGTAACTTCGGTATTTAGTTATTTGTTACCCCTGGGTCGATGCTACTGCCGGTGGATTGTTAGTCTCCGAGGGTATTCACCAGCCCAGTAGTCAGTACTTCGGTGCTGACCCGAAAGCCGATTATTTTTGAAACCTTGCAATATCTATGTTTTTGTAAATTTTGTTGAAAACTAAGAGGTATCTCCCTCAAGTTGAAATTAAAGAGAAAATTGATACATTTAATTCTGCTTCATACTTCGACCTTTTGTCATACATTGACGAAGAAGGGCGTCTGAAATTGAGGTTATATGACAAACGTGACGATTTTGATTTCCCAATTGTGAACTGTCCCTTTCTCAGCAGCAATATACCTACTTCCCCACCGTATGGAGTATATATTGCACAATTAATTCGTTACTGTAGAACTTGTAGTTCACAGTGACTTTGTGAAAAGAGCAAATGCACTGTAACAGAAACTACTGAAAAAGGGCTTTGTTCAGCCGTTGTTACTTCCATCCCTTCAAGCATTTAACAGCCGTCACCACAACATCAAACATAGATATGAAATGTCACAAATGAAATATAACATTTTCAGCTAGATTCACGTCTTCCCAGATTTGACATTACCAATTCTGATTTTACCCTGGACTGACCCACTGACAGTGTGACGGGTGCTGTATACAGAGCAGTACATGCTTACCCTTCCGGAGCACCTGGTGTCATTCTTTTTGAGAGGTCACACTGTAAGTGGTTTAATTTTTATTGTTGTTTTTGTAGTGTTTGTATTTTGTGGTTGTGGAGCGTTTGTGGTTTTCCCTCTTCTGGTGTTCTTGCCTTTGCTTTTGCCTTGTCTCTGTCTCTTGTTTTTTGTTCCTTCGGTATTCCACACTGCCGTTGTTTCGATAGTTAAATTTTCAGATATTTCAAACGCTCGATAAGGCTCGGGTTTTTTTGTTTTTTGTTTGTTTAGCCATCTCCAGTGTTGAAATGTCGTTTATCACTTGATGCGGTTGTGGATTCTACTGTCTCTAAACCAAAATACTTCATTCTTCAAGAATGATACACTTTAACAAAACCTTACCAAAGACAGTAATAAAACAAAATGACATTTGGTCTTCGTATTACTGTGAAAGCACTATTGTTCGTGGGGTACCAATTTTCGTGGATTTCGTCGTTGACTTAAACCACGAAATTTGATACCCAACGAAATACGAATTTCCAATTGATTTGTTCTGCGGAAAGTCTTAAACCACGAATTTAAGAACCCATGAACTAATAACTTGTCTGCAATCCACGAAAATTGGCATCCACGAATAAAAGTACTTTCACAGTATCAAGTGAAATTGCTTGTTGGATGACATTTCGTCTGCGTATTATCAAGTGAAATTGCTTGTTGGATGACGATCTTTGTGCANTTTGGGTACCCATAAACCGGTTTAACCCTACCACTGGCTTTTGCTGGTGCCGGTACCAAGTCCGGCTATCCCGAGTTCCTATTGTTATTTATGTTTGTCTCTTGTTTTCATTATTGTTTTTCTGGTGCAGTTTGCTTGTAAATTGTGGCATGTGATTGTAGTTCCTGGCCATTGTAGGTGTTTGCTGTTTTCCTGTTTTTGTAAATTTATTGATAAAAATCAACATAAGTAACATAATACACAGCGCAGAATCAAATTATTAAGAATATTTCTAATTTGAGCCATGAAAATCAAACAAACAAAAAATCATATACTCAAACTTCTGTTCCTTTTTTTACGTTTCCTCAACATTGTGAGAAATACGTTTCTCTTCTCTTAAGTAAATGCTGTTCTGGGCAAGTGATTGGTCGAAACTCAATTATGACGGCAAATACATGTCCGACTTAGCCATTGTGACCACATGAAAAAAGGCGACCATGCCTGATGACATCACGCTAAAAGAGCGCATTTATTTCTGATCATAAGAAAAGGGATCAGGTTTTGTCCAACATCTCTTTGAAATCATTACAGAAACATAATCCATCACCTTTTCTCATGAGAAATAGAATTTCTACACTCTTGTGTCACTTTAAGCCGATCTCTTCCTTTATTCGTATGAGGCAAAGTTACTCCTTGAAACACGTGTACAGCATAACGAAATTTTACTGTTTTATGCAACTTCGGTATTTTTTGTATTTTACAACGGCTAATGCAACAGAAAAAAAAACTAGCCCAGACTTCTAATATCAGCTTCAGATATAGAGACGATTTATTTTTTTTATAATAACCTGATAACCAAAGATTTAAAAAATATTCGTATCGGATCTACCTTTAGTGAATTTGAAATTAAAGAGAAATTTGATACATTTAATTCTGCTTCATACTTCGACCTTTTGTCATACACTGACGAAGAAGGACGTCTGAAATTTAGGTTATATGACAAACGTGACGATTTTGACTTCTCAATTGTGAACTGTCCCTTTCTCAGCAGCAATATACCCACCTCCCCACCGTATGGAGTATATATTGCACAATTGATTCGTTACTATAGAACTTGTAGTTCACACAGTGACTTTGTGAAAAGAGCAAAAGCACTGTAACAGAAACTACTGAGACAGGGCTTTGTTCAGCCGTTGTTACTTAAATCCCTTCAGGCATTTAATATCCGTCACCACAACATCAAACATAGATATGAAATGTCACAAATGAAATATAACATTTTGTATTTTGTGGTTGTGAAGCGTTTGTGGTCTTCCCTCTTCTGGTGTTCTTGCTTTTGCTTTTGCCTTGTCTCTGTCTCTTGTTTTTTGTTCCTTCGGTATTCCACACTGCCGTTGTTTCGTTAGTTAAATTTTCAGATATTTCAAACGCTCAATAAGGCTCGGGTTTTTTTTTGTTTTTTGTTTTTTTAGCCATCTCCAGTGTTGAAATGTCGTTTATCACTTGATGCGGTTGTGGATTCTACTGTCTCTAAACCAAAATACTTCATTCTTCAAGAATGATACACTTTAACAAAACCTTACCAAAGACAGTAATTAAACAAAATGACATTTCGTCTTCGTATTATCAAGTGAAATTGCTTGTTGGATGACATTTCGTCTTCGTATTATCAAGTGAAATTGCTTGTTGGATGACGATCTTTGTGCATTATATATTAGACTTCAAGAGTTTGAAAGTGAAAGTGGAATGACCTTATACTGAGCTTACAGCAAAAAAAAAAACAAAAAAGGAGGAATCTTTGGTATGCTTGGAGATTGATATACGGTAATATGGTCGTTGCTGACGTTCAGTTACACCTGATTTGAAGGCCGATTCTCATACAATAGAGATGCTTATGAAAACTTTGTTTTTTGTTGTTAGGGCAGTTACAAAAAGCGTTTCTGATGAACGGGTTGTTGGTAACTGGTATAATTGCCTAGTATTACTCTTTAGACTAAAGGAACTGCGAAGGCGCTGCTATCTACGATCTGTACCATAAACTGAATCTACTCGCCATAATCTGCTGTAGAGTATTGCAAAACAATTTTAACATTCACTCACACTAAATTCACATAAGTGAATAAGCAAAATGTTATATTCGACAAAGATATTAGAAATTATTTTGTTACAATGAACGACATTCCCATGCAACTTTTTTGCATATCCGCCTTGCTTCTCCTGTTATATTAGACATTTTAAATGATAATCTTTATGTCATCTTATAAAAGCGTTATTCCATTGCTTGGTTTTTCTTATGTGCATTTAATCCATATCCCTTCATTGTGCTTAAACGTTATACATAAACCTGATGTCAAAAATTTATTAATTAGCATAGACAGAAATAAAATGCATTTTCAACATATGTGTGACAATACCAAAAAAAAAACCATTATAATGAAAATCAGAGAGTGTGTAAGTCAAGTCTTTTTTATAATGTGGGGTTTGGTGTCAATTTACCATTGAATTAATGTCTAAGATTTTTTTTAATATTTCATAACCTTTTTTGATTCCGTAGATGAAACCTGACCACATTCAGGAGAGTAGTTGTACGGTCAGCCAATAAAAAAAATCATACTGTTGTTAGATCTTTGGGAGAGTAATGTATTGTTTCGCTTGAAATTAGTTTCTTAAGGGTCTCAGACCTATCAAAATGTTTCTTCTGATTTGTCTTATATTATGGACGCATAAATTGTTAAGTGAACCCATTTTACTTTATCTGCTTCTATAAACTTTTACATTGGCGATTGTAATAACAAAGCCGAAGATTTGGAGGAGTCAAAAGATAACATCAGAAACGTAAAAACAATATTTTTACGTTTTTATCTTTTTAAATTTTTCCCGAACCCTGACAGAGTGGCTTCATCAGAAGGTTTGATTTGCTAGACTGTTCATACAATGAAGATGTTATTTACCCTTATATAATTCCTGTATCCATTCACTTAACCTGATATCCTTACGCCTATTTCTTTGCAAAATCCTTCAAAGTAGGGAAGGCATCGTGTATATATCTTGCCTATTCATACTGTTATACTCGATGTATATTTGATTTTATACTGGAGCACTTTTTGAAGGTGAAGTATCTCTTTTTGTATTTCTTTATGTTCAGTATTAAACGGAGTATTATAGTGATATTGAAATAAATGTATCAAATGTACATACTGCCTACTGTTCAAGATATATGGCATTGGAAAGAAGCTATTTGCTCTCCCTACTTTGTTGTTAGTTGATTTTACCTTTTTTTAAGATTCTGTTGGTAATGTGTCTTTGTCAGCTTGAACATCTAATGGCTGAGGCATAAGTTGCTGGAATCTGCCGAATCTAAATCTATTGTAACGTCAATCCCATGTTCAACACTTTTTTTTAAATTTTGGTCCAGGGTCAACATAGAGCAACGTCTCATGGTTTGCTTTTATATTACCCCCAAGTTGGTAAAACATTGATTGAAAGTTACAATCACGTTATCTCTCTCAATTTTCATTTAATTTGACTTTTTAAAACTAATCTGTGACTAATAGTAAACATTTTCCTATCAATCCCGAACACAACTATACATTTCCTTCTATACTGTATTGATATTGTTTAAATGAATTACTTGAGTTTGACGATCCTTCCTTTGAATTTTGTCAGATTAATCCGCCAAATCTTGAGTAATTTGTCTCGAATGGTCAATACTTTTTTGTAAATAGATTCTTTAAGGAAAACATATTACCATGATCTGACCTTGGAGTTCGAAATGAATTTATACAGTTTAATGTAATACTATTGTATAGTTTTCAGTAATTGATATATATTTTAAAGTCTAAAGGATTTTCTTTGAAATTTCCGGGTGTTTATGCGTTATCATGTACTTAAGGTAAGCAAACGTAATATTCAAACCAACAAGAAATTGGGGGAGTAAGTGCAATATTAAACTAGGTAGTTTTGCTCTCAAATGTAACTGCTGATACATTTATATTTTCTCAAATATCATTAATGATACAATTATTTTTCATTTCTTAATTTCTTCTGAACTTTAGAATCATATGCATGCCCATAAGTTTTGAATCCTTCCCCTTTCTGACGACTGTACTCAGCACTGTTAGGGATCGCTACCGGCCACTTCGGTATATTAATGTTAAAAGCAATTATATTGGTTGTCAACAATTTCATTGGGCAAATCCCCTATACCTTTATGATCATTTGTCTCCTTTATACATTGAATAAGGAACTTGACGTGGATAAATTGGTTTAAAAAATTTTAACGTTTTCCTTGTTTGAACATCATATATTTGATTGTTTTGCTATATGGTTATATCTGAAATGTTGAAATGTGTTATAATTCACACAGCGAACATCTGCTAACATAAATATGAATTGTTATTTAATTTTGAATTTTAAAGCGTTAAGCGTAAATTAATGTAAAGGAATTATTCCGTTTTGTTTTCCTTCATTTCAGATTTCAATCAACAATAACGATTTTAATGTTAAATTGCAACCATTTTAGCGATCAAAATATTTGCATTTGCTTTATTTAAATATTGTATTCAAATTACCTACTTCATAAAGTAAACAGTATACCAAAATTTCAGTTAATCGTAATTCTGTATATGACAAGTCTAAGTGTCATTCATTCATTTTCCTTCATACGTTCCTTCATGTGTTGCTCTGGTTTGATCTGAATATGTTTGCCCTTACTGTCTAGGTCTTTTTGTAAAGTTGACTTTATATTTTGTTGCTTTTGTTTATGTATATTTTTACTTTTTAAAACTCTATAGATTTGTCTTTATCGCTGCAAATTGAACAACAACACTGTTTACTTTCATCCCTGCAGATTTGATCATTATGGGTACCAAATAAACATCATTTTAAAATATACATAATTTACAGATAATTTACTCTAGGTACAAACATTGTGCATTATTATAAAGAATAAGTTTGCACCAATGTCCTGTAGTCTTTCAAAAGGACCTGTTGGCTGTACAATCCAAGTAACCCAACACCTCTGTACCGACAAAGCCTTTTAATATTTGAATATTTCATCTAAATCAGAAAATTTATCAGCCTTTTATTATGTTTTCATTAATGTTTTGAGTGAAGTTGGTAAAATTGCTTCGAATGAGGTCTGTCCTCTTTACTTTTATAAGGCATTTTTGAAGCAAGATTATTTCTCATATGTACACCATTTTGGGGGGTAAAATTAAACATTAATTAGGGTATACTACTAAACCAAGATACTCCCTTACTTGTCCTGCCTCTGTCTTTGGCTGTACCTATCCTTACCTATGTCCGACATTACTGTGTTTGACTCAATAAATCTTTTCGGTTACCCAACCTTCAACCCCTCAACATATTTAGTATACCTCCTCCCAAATGGACCAAATAGCGTCCATAGATTTTATTTTTTCGTTTTCTTATCCGTCGTGGTTCACTTAGCATTTTCTGACTTGAATCATTAATATTATGTTATTGGTATTGCAATTGAGACGGTTGAAATATACAGGAATAAAATTACATGTGAATTAATTCAAGAAACTTTTGATATTATAAGAAATTAAATAAATTTGGTTTTTAGTTTGGCATTTCATTCTGATAATTATATTTCGTTATGACTTATTTCAGTGTTAAGAAATATATAATTTAATGTATTGAAATTTTGATGAAATTTTAGAACTTGTTGTTTTCATTCGTAATTAGAAAATCACTCTTATAAATGTAATATGCTCCAAAACGTCGATTGACTTAATTATGAATTTTTCTTTGTTTTGGAGTACTGTTGTATTAAGTAATATGAAAACTAATGCTTCCAATGCAACTAAACAAATTGACAATTAAGAAAAACCTTGGACGTAATATGCATAACGAAAAGCAGTGCATATATTTTAATCATTTCGTTGAAGGTTAAAAGTAACTTTTTCAGTTGTTAAATTTGGTAAGTATATAATCGGTGGTTTATGTAATAAGCCCGAAGGTAGTGAATATAATTAACATGTTTAGACTTTGTAAGATAAGTAAAACTTACTGTAGGGATCAAAGGTGAGCAAACAAAAGCATGTGTTTGAAATCTCGTTGTGTAGGCCTCGTGGTGACATCAAGATGAAGAACAAGAATAAAAGCGTTGTTCCATTGCTTTGTTTTACCACGTATTTGTAGAGACCTTGTTCCATGTGCATTTACTCCATATCCCTTCATAGTATATGGAACAACAAATGAAACACCTTTTACAAATATATGTGGTTTACCATGTAGTTTCTCGATATTAGTAATTAAACATAATAAATAATTAACTCAGTCAAACACGAGTATGAACTAAAAGTGGCGCCATCAGAGATTATTGCCAACCCCTCACTTCCCTGGTTGGCACAGAAAACATTTGTTATAGACCATGGGCATAATATTTCTCTGCATTTTGGATTTGAAATTATCGATAGTCATTATTTTTCACTAAAAAGGAATACAAGGATATATGGTTGTTGGAGTATTATATAATAATTCCAAAAAGGGGTCTTTGAGACTTTCCGGAAGTTACCAAAATTGAAAAACAATATTTTGGAAATTCAGTCGGTGAAAATATTTGTGCTAATGGAAACAAATTGTAAAAGTATGATTGCTAGGTAAATTTCTAAAAAATAAATGGTATTTTCTACCTTCAGGATATTTACCAAGGTTGGAACCACATTTTAGAATTATAAGTATTCAGAATTTTGTTTTTCCAAACACTTACCAAAATATACTATTGTATGCTAAAATTTCAAAAATAAGAGTCTTTAACATTTTCAGAAAATTTACCGAGGCTGGAACCGGAATCAAAATTCTGAAAGTTAATTGCACATCCACAGAGACTTTATGCAACATTTTCTTTTAACGAGTTTCACTGACAAGCTCACATGTGTAAAAAAATGTAAAAAAAACTCAGCTTGGGCCTCTTGTTTGCACCAAGAACAAAAATCGAAAATCCAAAAGCTTATTGCCTATCTACAGCAGATATGCAACAATTCTATTTCAAAATTAAAACCCTAAATCAAAAGTGAGCGAATAATTCCACTGATAAGATTCATTTAACGGACGGACGGACGGACGAACAGACGGACAAAACGATATCCCCGCATTTTCTTTAGAAAAATACGGGGATAATAAATAACAAAAAAATGACAACATTAGACTGTAGTTAATACAATCAATAACGCGACAGGAATAAAAGCAATAAAATAAAATGAAAAAAGGACGTCAATGAAAATAGATTTTTGACGATATTCTAATATTTTTGGACTTGTGAAAAGCTCAAAAAAGTAGTAAACAAGGTTCTGCCTTCATTTTCTTGGTCTGTTTTGTTTACTTCTAATTTGTTGTATTTGTTTGTGTTTTTACCTAAAACTCTACTGAATGTCATTAGCACTGCAAATTGAAGACGAGTTGTTGTAGCTGTTTAGTTTAACCCTGGAGATTAGATCATTGGCGAAACCAAATAAATATGTTATTAAAATAGGCATCATTTACAGATAATTCACTGTAAGTACATATATTATGCATTATCATGAAAAATTTGTTTACACCACTGTCTGGTAGGCTGTCTAGTGCTCCATTGTCATTTCCATCTGAGTAACTCAACATCTTTGTACTGGAAAAGCCTTTTAATATTTGAATTAAGAAGTTTTTCTGTTACTTTCGTAATTGGTCTTTTATGATGTTGTCCTTAATAAGTTGAGTGAAGTTGGTATAATTTATCCTCATGAGATCTGTCTCTATATTTTTTAATCATGCTATACTATTTACGGATGCCTTTTTTCTATGGCGAGCACTTTTTCAAACATTTGGCATTAAATGGAGCAATCTAATGTCAATGGAACAAATGAATATCTTTACTCCATTGTGTTTCTGTCCTTACCTTTACCCGACAATACTGTGTCTATTTTGCAAACTTTCCAATACTGTGATTTATCCTCTTCGTAATGAAGTGTTCCACAGAACTTAAGTTTTAATTATCATATGCATCATTGTAAATGAGCATTTACTCTTGACCCTATTGTTAAAAATGTTTTATTTCTCAAGCATAAGTAGTTTGAGTTGCAATTTCAAGACAAACATTGTTGAAATATTAGATTTGGATATCTCAGCAAATTAAATGTTTTCACTGCAATAATTGTCATTTATCCTTTTAAGATGTACCATACTTCTGATTAATTCCTGAGACTTTTTATTTGCTTTCGTAATGAAAACAGACTGCATGTCCGTAAGTGTCGATTAACGAAATTTTCTCTAATTTCTAGCAGGTTTAAACACCTTCTTATCGAAATAATAAACAACACGTATGTAATTTGATCTCAGTTGGCGACTGGTCAATCATGTAAATGTCTCGTCTCAGTTTCTAGAAATAGTGCAATCGAATGTTGATGAATTTTTGTCTAGCGAAATGGTTTTTGCATTTTTATGACTAAGATAACTGAAATTTATTGATAATATGACATTTTTATCAAAAATATTACACTCAACATTCCTTTCAATGAATGGCGCAATGACACACACAGCAACGATGATAAAATGGCGGCATATTTTAGATTGAAGACTATGGAGATCGCTTTACGTCAAATAAATTAGAGAAACAATCTAATCGGTAAACCTCGAACTTTAAAATGTGAAAATTCAACTATCTTGATGTGAGTAATATACGTAATAAACTGGAAACAATGTTAGAGACTATATATAAATTTTGTTTTGAGCATTTTTAAAGCAATTTGAAAAACAACTATTAAGAACACAATTTGTATTTTCAAATGAAAAGTCGACTTCATTTGAAGGTTGAAGGAAAAGTTTTCCAGTTGGCAAGGTTAAGGTACATGGGTTAATAATATATCTATATTGTGCCACAAATGTATTGGAAAGGTTAGACATAACCTGTAGTCAATTGGATATTAATACAACTAAAGCTACTTGATCTTCACAAAAACAAATGAAGTAAGCCAAGAGCACTGATTGTTATCATTAACTATTAATAGAACATTTTAAAACAAGCATCACTTACTCTAACGATCAAAGGCGATCAAACAAAAGAAGTAAAAAACTTTTTATATTTTGATATTTTGGTTTTATCTGCACTGATGAGACATAAGTTGTCGAAATGCGCATATGCAGAAAATAAATGCACAGTAACTTCGGTATTTTGTTATTTAACTAATAAATGGTGATTGTCTTGTGGTTTGGCGATATGAGTAAGTAGTCGAAATAAATAATTGACTTGGTTAAAAAAAGTATGAATAAATAAACAGACAAAAGCAGTATAGGCTATACCAGTAACATAAAAAATATTACTTCTATAAAAGCAATAAGATGATAAGTGAAACCAAATGGGACGTAATGAAAAAATGTTTGGACGTAAAACATTTTCTGTCACATTAGTTTGGGATGCTTTCACATGTTCATCCATTTAAACGGTGTAAAAACCTAAAAATAGCAAAAAAATGAATATTTCTCACCTTTTTCAAAAAGGGGAACTGGGGAACATACTGAAAACATTAATTGTTATGGTTGCATCTTCTGACATTTTGTTACAATAAAATTGTCATAATCTCGCCGTTCAATAATTTTATGGAGTTTTTATTAACATCACTAGCTACATTTACATTGATCTTGGTTACTTCATTGATATGCTCCAAATTCTATAGGATTTGTTTAAGCAAAGATAATAACAGTAGAAATAAGTTTTAAACTGTATTCACTTGTAAACCAATCAAGATACCAAACTCTAAATTAGAAATATAGATTTTAATGTATCTAATAAATGGATAATCAGCATGTTTGTTTACTTGTAGATTTGTAAGCAGCATTAGTGTTTTATGTAAACTACGCAATTGCAGTATTTACATAATAAGTCTTATTAGTCATGTAATTGATTTGTCTACGTGCTCGTGCCGTGGTTTTGTAGGAAGCAAGATCTATTCTTTGTCTTCCAAAAGTTTCGTTTTTGCTTTTATATATCATAAAATTGATATAGCAAAGATAACAGGAAACACCCACAATGGCCGAAAATTACAATCACATGTAGCAATCCAACGGGGAACCACAAAAGAAAAACAACAAAAGGACAAACGTGGACAACTATATGAACTTGGGATGGTATGACTTGGTACCGGCAACAGCTAGCAGTAGGGTTAAACCGATTTATAGGTACCCAAAGCTCCCCTTTCTCTATACCGTTTCCCTATAGTATAATAAACATACAAATAAAATCCAATACAAGTAGACTACTAACTCCAAAACCACAATTTTGAGTGGGAAAGAATTCGACAAAACTTTATTTAGAAAGATGGGTCAGGGAGTGCTAGATAAAAGTTGTTTATGCTTTTTGCAGGACCAGTTTTGGTTAAAGCATTGCATGTCATATCTAAGCTGAATTCTGCAGTATATCTCTTATTATCATATCATGATTTCTTGATCCTGAAGTAACTCAACACAGGATTCTTTGTTTGCATATGATGTAAACGTATACATTGATCGTTTGTGTTTCATGTAGCTGTGATTTGATTTAATTTAATTTCAAAAACCTTTGCCGCTTGAAAAACATTTGTTGTGCTAGGTTATATATCCACTTAAAAAAAAACACTTGAAAAGGAAAAGTTTGCTACGATGGAAAACAGGTGTGCAGTATGCTTGCTTTTCTCATTTATAATTTAGTCACATTTGGAGAAGCTACTTTTCAACATTTAGTTAGTATACCAATTGTCACGAATTGTGCTCCTCCTCTCGCAGACTTTTTTTTCACTCACACGAGACTGAATTTGTTAAGGGTTTCGTTAACAAAGATATTAAAATTAAAGATCGTTGATCCTCCAATTCCACTTATAGATAATTATATTGATGATGTTTCTTCTATTAATAACGCATCTTTTGCCAATAGGATCCCATCAATATATCCCCCAGAACAAGAGATAGGGGTGACAATAGAAGCCATAAGATGTACATCTGTTTTGGACTAACATGGACAGTAATATTCCAGCTTTTCCTGCTTACGGAGTGTATGTTTCACAATTGATTCGTTACACGAGAGCTAGCACAAATCATACTGACTTTCTCACAAGCTGTGCCTTATTAAATAAAGCTTAAAAACATTCTGTCTCATACTCGTCCTTTAACAGACAACAGTCCCTTGTGGAAAAGTTGAAGTTTCAGTCCGACCTGTGATTAAAGATTCTGTTTTTTTTTCATACTGGGGTGAAAGTTTCTTTTTACCGTATATGAGCTTTTAATAACAACTGCTGATGAGTTGCTACACGGACACTACTACAATGGAAGGGGGTTTGGCGCGCCATAAAACCGGTTTATTCCACAATTTCTTTGAAATGCCTCTACCATAACAGGACAGTTGCGTTCTATAATTTTCCACCTGCTTTGTCTTTTTGCATTCTGGACTTTGGCTTTTGACAGTGCAGTTCGGTAATATTGTTATTACCTCCATTTTCGACTCTGTATTTGCTTCTAGAAATAAGTTCATTATAACGACCATAGCTTCAGATGTTCCATAAATTGCCTTGAATTATTATGAAACATTTTGTGATGGTTGGTGTGCATCTTCCCGTTCTAGAATATCTGCATAGTTGTAGCTATAAACCAAAATGTCAAACTGACAAGATTTTTAATATAATTTTAAAAAGTGTAATGTAAACATTGTTGCCATGGGTATAAAAGATAATTTGTTTGACCGCAGGGCTAGTCAAACTTGCTGTCTGTTTCTACATAAAAACCAGCCAAATAGTAAACGCATAGTTCTTTGCTTCTCGTCAAGCAAGGTTACTTCGATATCAATTGTATAATACGACCATGTACTAGTTCAAACGAATGTAGTTGGATCGCATTTAGGTTCGTGGGAGATCTCCGTGAAGGTGACACTTTTTCATATTTCGTTGTAATTGAAAGTAAGTCCATACAATCCTCTAAACATATGCACCTAGACAACCCTTACACATATATTAGGTCCAACCCATTTGTTTCTCAGTCTCGCAAAGCATTTAAGATTCAATCTTAATCGAATTCTATATATTATTTCTGATGATCGTGAAATAACAATAATATCACCCTTTGATCCCGTCTTTATATTTCAGAAATAAACATTGTTAGGGTTTAACTCAGCAAAAATTGAAAGGGATTGCCATAGATTACTTTCGGAATCGTCAAATTCTATTTTTCTCTTCATGTGTGTTTTAAAACTTTTTTTAAAATTATCTCACATATTTGGGCTTATCATTTGTTTGCTATAATTTGAATATATATATATATATATCATCCCCCTTTTTCACTTACCGAATATCAATCGAACTATACTTCTTGACATTTCTGTACAATGTGATTAATCAAATTTAAGTTAATATTGAGATGGATAAGGTTGGAAAAGTGGATTAATTCGATACCTTGCTGTCAAAGTTCTGTGAAATTGATCAATGTTTTGCACCTCCCTTCATAGATAGAGCAATGAGTTTCAAATTAATTTCGACTACCGTAAAGATGTTTTCAAATTTCCATAGTAACAGCAAACAGTGGCAAAAATATTTTCAACAGAAAAGAGCAAACGAAATATGAGAAATTAATTGAATTTATATTTATTTTAAATGTCGTGAGACCAAAGATATTGACTATCAGATAAACATCTAATAAAAAATAGCTTGACAAGAATTATATTAAATGGAATTACTTTAAAACAAAAGATATTCACAAAAGACCAATATTTGTCAGACTAAAATGATACTTTCTCTGTGAAATCTACACTATAATGAAACACGTTGGCGTGTATGTATTGCTCTTTGAATCTTTCATCTAAAATATTTACAATATTGATAAAAATACGCTAATTATTCTTCGACCCACTTTTTGAATTCTTCTGAATATTTTGACTTGATTCGCACTAAAGAGACACTCGTTGCTGAAATTAATTTGCAGTAATTATACGGTATATAGTTATTTACCAGACATCTAAAGAAACACTCGGAACTTTCGAGGAAAGAGCTCTTATGTGTTTGAAAGCGGAAACGAATGCCTTAATATCAGAACAGTATGACATGGTCCGACAATAAGATGATTTAGAGAATTATTCTACTTACTACTCTACTGACTTCATGTTATGAATTTCGATAGAAAATTGACAGAGCTTCGGTCGAAAAGGTTTTCGATCTATAACGATTAATTCTTTCAACTGTTCCTTTTTTACAATATCGAATTATGTTCACTTACAATGTAAGCACGTTGGTTCTGTCCATTTCACTCCTTTTATCCTGATTGATACTTGTTGTTGGGTACAGACATAAAATCTCATCAAGTTACTTGGAGCAGTTATAAAACTCAGAACAGCCATCAAGTCTGATCTAGAAGTGCTCTAAGGGTGCTTCTCGGACCTGTCACGATTCTTGAACTGGAAGCTTTACCGTTCGGACGAAGCATGGTATTTGAATAAACTATCATGGTCAGAACTGTTACCGCTTCTGGCCTTTAGTGGTTATAAAGGTTATTGATACTTGGTTAGAGTAATGACCACTTTGATCTATTATAGTAATGACTGACAGCTCTGTGCTAACATACTCTAGACACGAACCCTCTCATCTGATCTGTTCAGAATTTGACTGCTCAGACTAGGCTCCTTGAGCTAGACGGCAGTTTAGCGGCGAGAACTCCTTGACCCATCTTTCAAAATTACGTTTTGTCCCTCTTTTTCCTTCAAGATTGTGGTCATTGAGTTAGTAGTCTATCTGTTTTGGGTTTTATTCGTATGTTTATTTTACTATACGGAGACGGGACAGAGAAAGGGGGTACCCTTAAACCGGTTTAACCCTACCGCTGGCTTTTGCTAGTGCTGGTACCAAGTCCGGCTGTCCCGAGTTCCTATCGTTGTTTACGTTTGTCTTTTGTATTCTATTGTGGGTTTTTTTCTTGTGCAGTTCCTTGTTACTTTGGGGCATGTGACTGTGTTTTTCGGCCATTGTAGGTGTTTCCTGTTCTCTTTTTTATTATCTCGAAGCCATGAAATGGCTAGAGAGATGTCAATATGACACGAAAAAAATCATATTAACAGCTCTAAAAGATTATCTTCGTGCTTCTGATAAAATATAGTGCGCAAGTTTCTTTCAAAATCGTATACGTTGAGTTTTTAAGTTATATTAATTTCTTCATTTTCTTGAGTTGAATACTGTGTTGTTTTATTAAATTGAAAACAATATGCAAGTTTATCAAATTACTCGTTTTTTTTATATTGCGTCTCGGATCAACAAACCTGTTGCACAGTAACTTGTCAAAGATGAAAATAACATTTGTTTACCTGTGACGGTGTATTGCATATATTTATAGCAATGAAATCGACATGCGAAATCACAATATCAGATTATTTTCACGCATTACGGAATAACTTAATACATGCAGACTTATGCAGCAGTTCTTTGGATGACTACGAAGTTTTGCCACGTGTAGATTTTCAGGGCTTCGAGATATAGCTCCATCGGAGCTTTGATTATATGTTCTGACCACAGTCATGACCGTCCTGACTTGTTTTTGTACTATGCCCTAGAGCCGAGACAATTACTCCACAACTCTGTTTATTTAAATTTCGACACGATAGATTACCTGGCTTTTTCGTCGTAACTTATTCAACTGCAAGTCGAAAATTATTTTGTCATGTTTACCGGTAATAACGCGGGCTCCAGTGCACAGCTCTCTGAGAGCTCTGGTCTTGTATTTGTGGAGCCCGAAGCCTTGCGAGTGGAGTCCGTAGTCCTTGTTTTGGAACCCTGAGCCAATTATTCCCAATTGCTTGCACAGCACTTGTTGATGTTCGGTGAAGCTATGATGAGAAACGTCAATATGGTCAAATCTTTAAAAAAATATGATATTGGCAGCTTCTTGATAAAGGTATGGGTATCCACATCAGATTTGGACAATTTATATTTACAATACACTGTTCTTAAAGATAAGTTTTATCATCAATAACACAAAGTACACTGATGAAAGAGAAAATTTTGCTGTTGCGTTTCTTCAAACTTGAACGTCCTCGCCATCAATGAATATGTTTTGAATATCTACGAACGATTTTCTGCGATTTCTTAAAATAAGAATACTTACACCCGTAGGCAAAAGTGGGTCTAAATAATCTAACAGATATTCGACTTGATTCTATGACTACATTGGCCATGGCCAGAGCAGACTTGACAAAAAAGTCATAAGAAGAGCAGACTTAACACGAATAGTCATGATTTTGGGTTCGGAGCAGACATGACTCTTAGACTAAACAGGTCACGTATCTACGACTGTTAAAAGTATGTTCAAGTTAACTTCTTGTTTACTTAGACCTGTTCATTGAAGGCTCTACAAGATAACTTCAACGAGATGTGATGTCTTCAACCCACTGTACAATAGCTGTGAACATTTTAATGCCCTGTCGATCGACCCAATGAAATTCTGTCGAAACTGTTTTTTCAGTTGTCTAATTTTTGACCACGTGAGCGTTGCGAGATTTGTTGGCACATAGCCAGTCAAGAAAATTTCTTATCTGTTTATCTCGGTTTTTTTTTATTATTTACCCTCTGTAAAACTGGTCTATAAGTATAAATGAACGGTGTGTCAAAAACAGATTGTTAACAGATTTTCTGTCCAAAGTCATTAACAGTAACTGTCAACAAACAAGAACAAAATATCAAGAATTTATCTTTGCATGTAGTTTTATACAATATTTACCATCAAATCAATATTCGGGAACGGGATGATGTTTTTACTTAATTATGTATTTGTCGTTTATAAACAATTGTCAAATGTCCGTCCATTGCCATGCTCGTCTGCGCTCGTTTTGAAAAAGTGGAAGACTCGGAAGATATTTTTTTTCAGACTTGGATATACTATGCAACTATAGTTTCCGCTAAGTAGAAGAGTCTGACTATATTAATAAAGGATATGGAGTAAATGCACATGAGACTTAAAAACAAGTAATTGGACGCTTTTATTGTTGTTCATCATCTTGAAGTCACCATGAGGCATTCAATAATGAGCTTTGCTCATACCTCATAGTAAGTTCAAGACGACCCCTAGCACCTATTGGGGCAGAATTTATTGCTAACTGACAAACCATGTCACGTCCATGTCTCTTGTTTTAGCCCATGGATGCGAGATCGTCAACAAACTCAAACTTACTGGTAAAGCGCTCTAACAATCACTGTCATCCCTTGTCCGATAAAAAGCTAGTAAACAGATATAACGTAATAAAATACCAAAATTTGAAAGTCGGATAGTATGTCTATATGAGATATTCTCTGCAAGTTTAACAAATAAATGTTAAATCAAAAATAATTAATGAAATGTACTATACTAGTATTTGTACATGTATAAGATCCGACGGCGACATTTTGATTGACAATAACTGTGTCCATGTGTCGAATAAATCTATTCCCACCCCAAGGAGAGAAAAAAAAACTTTATGCAGAACAAAAACAATAAACTTGAATGAAAACTAGAAAATGTGTCTGTAAGACACGAATGCCCCGCCAATATATTTATCGCAAAATGCATTGTGATGAAATGCAAAAATTAAACAAAGTCATTCAACCATAAAATGTAGGTTATGGACACCAAATTAATTATGAAATAGCCAGATCTCCTGTGAATGAATGTTACAGTAAAATATTATGATGCTACAATACACAGTATTTGAGAAATTGACTTAAATGCAAAATTTACCAAAGTCACTGAAGCGTAAAATGTAGGTCAAAGCCACCTAATTGTCAACGATTTGGGTAGTACTCATCCGGGCAATTAATTTGATGAAACATCATTGTCTTATAATGAGTAGTTGTTGAGAAATGGACTTTAACGCAAAACTTAACCAACGTCACTGAAGCATAAAATGAAGGTCAAAACCACCTAATTGTCAATAATTTGGGAAAAACTCATCAAGACAACTGATTTTAATGAAACATCATTGTCTTATATTGTGTAGTTGTTGAGAAATGGACTTAAACGCAAAACTTAAGCAAAGTCACTGAAGCGTAAAATGTAGGTCAAAGCCACCTAATTGTCGATGATTTGGGTAGTACTCATCAAGGCAATTAATTAGATGAAACATCATTGTCCTGTAATGTGTAGTTGTTGAGAAATTGACTTTAACGCAAAACTAAACCTAAGTCACTGAAGCATAAAATGTAGGTCAAAGCCACCTAATTGTCAATGATTTGGGTAGTACTCATCAAGGCAATAAATTTGATGAAACATCATTGTCCTATAATGTGTAGTTGTTGAGCACAAAACTTAACCAGGGTCACTCAAAACTTAACCAGAGTCACTCAAGCATGAGAGTCAAACTTGCTAGTGAACTCTGTAGTACTATCAAATATCTATCTACTGGCCTACTATTATTGTTCTACCTCTTACAGTTTCTGAGAAATGTACCTTAGCGCAAAACTTAACCGGACGTACGGACAGAAGGACGG
>MJUU01043779.1:69892-89398 GCA_002080025.1 Modiolus philippinarum | reverse complement strand
ACATACAGTTTATCTGATTTACTTTCAATATGTGGTATTAAACGTTTTATTTCCTGTAAATATAAATATAAGTCCTGCACTCCTGTGGAGATCGTGTGCATCATCTCTTTTTGTGAACTCTGTGGTCTATCACCAATCAAAGACACATGTGGTTGTCCTAGGGAAAGATATTTACATAATGAAAGGACCTTTGCACATCATAGTGCATTTTTGTATTGGTATCTTGCTTCGTAGTACTTGATTGAACCAGTTTATTCATATTTGTATTGAATGTGCATTAAAATTTATTGATACAATGTAGTTGTATGTTCAATTGGTTGGTACAGGTTGTCTTCGGGTGTTCATTCAATTTAGATCTATGCCAATATGAGTATATATAAAGTATAACTGGACATTAAAATGGAATAAATGAATGTCCATATATTGTGTAAAAATCAAAGACTCATACTTATGTCATTGTATTACCTTACACGACTTAATGATTTCCTTTAGTGTAACACATTGCTTTACGCTTTTTATCCTTCAAGGTGGTTGACTTATATCATACGCATTAATATGAAATTAACATTACCACATTATGTATCGCTTACTTCAATGATGACTATATTATAATC
Source organism: Modiolus philippinarum (assembly GCA_002080025.1). Lineage (NCBI taxonomy): Eukaryota > Metazoa > Mollusca > Bivalvia > Mytilida > Modiolidae > Modiolus > Modiolus philippinarum. The sequence continues at coordinate 88,784 of MJUU01043779.1, read as the reverse complement.
TCGTCTCATTACGTTTTGTGACCCGATGTATTCCATATTTCTACAATATATTGCTGATCGGCTTAGCTAAATACACGCACCTGCCTATTCATTGAATAACGAAGGCTTTCATCTTATAGCTCGCTTGAATTTTCACAGTACGGTACACCCCATGGGTCGACCTACCGTTGCAAGAAAATTCACACAAAGACATTTGAAGTCTATTAAAATCTGTTTTATTTATTAAAATTCGATCTGAGAGGATGCTAAAAGTTTTGTGGGCGTTTACCTACATCGGAAGTGATACATTTAAATTAAAAGTATTGGTATTATTTGATTTTATACGGTTTTCTGTGTAAATTCAATATTTCAAAATGAAAAGAGCAAAGTGTGATTAGCATTGGTTTAAGAGGGATTCTATAATAATAATTCCTGGATTTTTAACAAACAACAGGTAAGATCAGTTGTTTATTTAATTATCAACTATTTTCTTGACAAATTCACTTATGAAATGAAATAGCAAAAATAGCAGTAATTTTGACCACAGAAGTGTGAAATTTTTGTACAGAAGCTTTATAACGGTGAAAAATTATGCCTGCTTGAGATTACCAGATATATATCTTTGCGATAATAGCGATGTAATTAAGAAGCAATTACAATTAAAGTGTAATAACAACATTCAATTTAAGTAAGAGCGCAACCTATTTTTCTACAAAAAATTCTATATGTACATTTTTCAAATTAATATTATCCTTCACGGAAACCTGTGAATTACTGAACTATGCATGTAACAATAATGGAAACTGGTCCCTTCTAAATATGTACTGCACAATATTTTACGAGGCGATAATAGCAAACTTAATAGGATTATTTTCCATTTCAATAACAATTTCCCTTTATGCAGGTTTAGATAATTGTAGCAATATTTCCTAAACTTGCAAAGTTTAGTTCAAATTAGCATCATAGAGAAACTATATAATAAAATTAATAATTTTTGCTTATTAGGCAATGAATTTGAGGAAAGTGGTGCTATAAAAAGGTACCCAAAATAAAAACGGGGGATTCAATATGCATGAAATCTAAGAAATATTGCCGAACGCCCGAATCCGTGCGAGATTTTATTGCTGTGAATTTCCTTTACGGTCGTCTGCTTGAAATCATGCCGTTGCAATTTTAATACATATTTGACATGAATTGCACAAATTGGGTGTTTACCGTAATGGAAGTAGCAGAAAGTAACAGGAGCTGTCTTTCTAATGCTACTGTATCGCCACATTCATTCTAGGCCAGTATCAACCATTACAAAGGACTTGAACTATAAAATGAAACGACAAATGGATAAAAACTTTATGCAAAAATATGAAAAAAGACAAATAACAAACAAACAAAAAACAGAGCAAAAGAATGCATTCCATTGTTTCAAACAGTAGACATTTGTAAATGTCAACTTATATGATCGTATTCAATTTCACCCTGAAAGTCAGAAAACGAATAAACCGCCTTTCCAGTTATGAGGACGAATTGCTAAAAAAGATGACTTGATATTACATACATGCATGCAGATATTCAAACCCAGCTTTTCATCATTTTTGCCCTGAAAACCGAGCCAGTGCTTACTAGTGGTAGAACACGTTATCAACTCGATTTTCTTAACCTAAAAAACAATTCTTAATATGACTGAGACGTCAGATTAACATATAACTTTAATGGATACAGAATTATAATATGCAAGTAGTTTTCGGTCCCAAAATTCACATTTTTCATTGAAAAAAAGACAACAATGTCGCGCAAAGAAACGTCATATTAATGAAAAAGTAGTATGTCATGAGTACATGAGACAATGGAAAGTCAAGAGAATAATACAAAGTTAGTTAGAACCGAATCGTCAATCTAAACACGAACAATCCAGGGACAACGGAAACATCGGAAACACCAAAAAAACCAATGAGTACTGGACAGAAAAGAAATACAGATAAACATTACTGACCCAATAAAACCATGGGTGACAAAACACAGATAATGAAGCCATTGTCTTCTGTTTCTGTGTACATGTACATATATGTAATAGATCGGCAATATAAGTAAGAAAAAGCTAAATCCATTTAGCACGTAAAACAAATTGGTAGTGTTAGTCGACCCCGGAAACATTTTATGCTCATGTTCTATACAATCACTACCAAGAAGTTTATTCTGAATTCTATTATCAGAAAAATTGTTCGCTTAGTATACGAGCAGTCGTTTCTAACTTGCGTAATTCCGTAAATGAATTCATCATATGTGATTTAGTGGTTTTGAAACACTGTTTGCCACATTACAAATGAAGGAAATTTAATCTTTCAAAGACACATTAATTTTTGTTACCATAAACTTCTGCCATTATAACATTTTGTGAAGTAAAAGTCTTCATATCACGTATAGAAAAGATAATAGCCCTAGCAATTTATTTTTTGTTTGGCAAAAAGCAGCAATACTGTTATAATACGTCAAAGTCACTTGACAACGTAGTGATGTCTTCAATGAAGACATGAGATTGTTCATTTCCCATTTGTTTTATTACTTTCTACAGTAGAAGGAAAGTTGACATGCTAAATGTTTCAGGGACGTCCGAAATCAATACATATAACTGTGCACACGTAAAGATATCTTTAATTTTGTCAATATCTGTATTTGCCAGTTACTGATACGTATTTCTGTCCAACATTTTTCGCCTCTAAACTTAAGCTAACTATTTGTCATAAAAATATTAATTATTGATGACAAACTATTGCATTTGCTTAGGATTTTTTGTTGTTATTATGAGAGCATGTGTAATGGATAACCAACATGGGCATTGCAGAAAAAGTACCATTTCTTAACGTAAAGGCAATTGTATCCTAAAACATGTATGATTTAACTTAAAATCTAAACTTTAATTTCACCTGAATCGTGATACTAGTATATACATAACTGGGAAATCTAGTTAATAAGAATGTATGTGCGCTAATGCTCTCTTGAAGAATCCGTTCAGTAAGACCGATAGGGAAAGGTAAAGGCTTGAAGTCGATTAAAAAATTAATTAACTATTAGTCCATTAAACATTTCATTCTCTCTCCTTTTGACTATTCTAGATTATCTCTCGGAACAACAAAAGCAAAAAAATTGCAATGACTTATGCTCATATAAAGTTGTTTGCCAAACATTAAACAAAGATCCGGTCATGTCGCACTAATTCTTGTTCACCAATTCTAAACTTTCGATGGTCTAAGGTCTCCCAAACCTTTAGAATGTTTTCTTTTAAGTTTTAAAAAGATATAGAAATTGTTATTTTGTAACCTCCTTTGAATTGGGTTAATATTGTTTCACGTACAATGTCACGCTCCGCAGACGAGTTTTGAAACCCTCTTTTTCTACAAACGTTTTAATTTTGCACGTTCCGTCGAATTTTAGAATACTGAAAGCCAGCCCATCAACAAAATAATTCAAATTTTTTAAGTGGCTGAGTGAAGAATCGTTGCTTCATCCATGTTTGCCCCCATGTCTCTTATATTTCTTTACAGAAAGAATTAGAATTGCTCAGATGAAAAGCAATCACTCAGTATTATTAGTTTGTTCTGGTAAATTATGAGGTGCAGTTTTACAATTAGTTCTCCGTTAATTGCTCAAGTTTTACTGAGGTATCAATTATGTTGTATTTCAACTGTAACAAATGTAAAGATATTGACACTGCATGATTGAAGGCTTGGTTAATGTACGTTTTGAATGTGCATTGTCGACGACAATGTACATGTGTATGTAAAGTAAAGGGATTTACGTATATACGAACTGAAATTCGATGGTAAGTATACTCGCGAATAAAAACTTTTAAAATTGCATCAAACTCCTGTTAGCATAAGTTACTTGTGCACACTGAATAAATGCTTTGTGTGGTAAAAACTTATTTGCCATATTCATGTCATTTAGATACATATTGGATCTGTACTGATGATGGCCATATGCAGATGATGATTTTCTATATCTTCAGTATTTTGTCAAACATCCTTTTTAAGTAAATGTAATTTATACAACACGAACATCTCAAGAGAATTAACACAAATTTGTAATTGAAAAACGAGATTACATGCAGAAGATAAAATCTAAAATCGCAGCTTTTATTGAAATTGTCACGTTTAATGTGTTAAAAAATCAGTAATGCTAATAAACACTTTCGATTTTCAAATACTTAAAAATTTTATGTACTAAATAAAACAAAAGTATATTGATTCTGTTCTTCAGTGACAATATACTCCATGTTGCCACCGTCAATAATGTGGAGATAAATCAAATTCCACTTATTTACATTATTTAAACAGTATTCAATACACTTGGATAGAATAACGTATAAATAACAAAATACTGAAGTTACTTTTTATTTAGTTTCTGCATATGCGCATTTAGACAACTTTAGTTTCTTCAGAGTGCAGATCGAATCGAAACATTTTGAAATCCATATACCGAAATAATTGTGTATAAAAACTGATAGAGAACAAATAACCAGTAGTGTCGAAAAAAGCTACGGACAGAGCTATGCGAGAGGTAGATACTCCTTAGTTTTGAACAAACTTTTGTTGAATTAAGATATTGTAAGTTTCCAAATTAAATTGGTTTTCGAGCCAGTAACCAAGTACTGGCTACTGGGCTGGTGAACACCCTCGGACTAATAGTCCACCAGAAATGGAATCGGTCCAGTGAACATTCCCTGTCTAAGTAAGCATGAACATTATGTAAGTCCTTAGCTTAATTTTGGCTTTTCTATTTAGATCCTTTGGTAATTTGTTCTCTATCAGCTTTACACGTTTCTCGGTTAATGGACTTCCAAATGTTTTGGTTTGATCTGCACTGATGAGACATGAGTTGCCGAAATGTACATATGCAGTAAACTTCGGTATTTGTTATTTAAACGAGTTACTTCAGTAAGACAAATCTATTAGCAGGGAGGGTCGTAAATGTGGTGTATGAAGAAAGGAAACTGAATTGAGGTATTTTTAGTTCATAATAGTAATGGTTAAAGAGGTAACAAGTAATGTTCTTTGCTTGCTTTAAGATGCTGTTAGACAATCAAAAAGGAGAAAAAAATACTATTCTGCTTGAGACAACACGGGTCTTGCATTGGTTGCATCGAATCAAATCATCGATAAAACTGAACGCATTGCTCGTTTGCCTGTGGCCACTATCACTGCTTTCTTGAATCAAAATAAATTAAATGCATTGCTCGTTTGCCCGTAACCCCTGTCATTACTCTCTGGAATCGAATTATTTCTTAAAAATTTTGCATGGAAAAATTGTTATGTTTGGATAATATTGTCAGTTCAGTTAAAATGATGAAAATACTGTAACTTATTTCCTTGGTGTGCTGTGATTGATCAAAATCACACTTCTGTTCGCGCTTAAAGTAAATTAACATTTCAGTGATTCAAATCGTTGTTTGTTTCTAACATTGATATGTCTGGATATGTATAAAGTACCTCGTGACATCTAATTATCGAGAGATTACAAAGATACATAAAAGTTAGCTGTTGATTCCCAAATGATGTCGTTTTTCATGGAATAACTTTGTAATAAAGATTTAAATCTAAAGTTCTAAGGTTGTATAATGGATGAAATGTGATTTTATTGATCCAAACAATGTAAACTTTAAATGCGACTGCAAATGTAAGATTATGTAGCTTTAATCGACTGAACTTTTTATCCAGACTTTTATGGTAGAAACATACAGAACAATGAATACCGGACAGTGATACAGTTTAAGTGAGGCAGTTCTAACGTGTCTGTATATATTCAACAACAAAAGAAACGCACCACTAATGTGTATTCCTTTGTACTTCAAAATTCAAAAGCAAATATCTCTCAAAATATTTCTTGGAATATCTTGCAATCTTTACACATTTTTCTCTTATCACGGAGACAAACTTATGAAATATATGAAAAAAATTTCTATTTTTTCACCAAAAATGCAAAAATGATTAAAACGGATGAATTTTTAAAGGGTCCTTTTGGTACAAACCACTGTTGTGCTGTGATCATTTTCGGCCAGGATAAGCTGGAATATTGTTATCTGGAACGATAATCATAATCATGTTTTATTGCTTTGAAAAATTAACCTGCTTTAATTGAATGCAGCAGTTTCAAATGAAATAAAAGGGACAACAGGAAACACCTACAATGGCTGAAAATTATAATTACATGCCACAATTTGCTAGGGAACTACACAGGAAAAACACAAATTAGACAAAAAACAAACGTAAACGATAGGAACTCGGGACAGCCGGACTTTGTACCGGCACTAGCAAAAGCCAGCGGTAGGGTTGAACCGGTTTATAGGTACCCAAACCTCCCCTTTATCTGTCCCGTTCCCCTATAGTTAAGTAAACATACGAATTAAACCCAATACAGGTAGACTACTAACTCCATGACCACAATCTTGAAAGGAGAGAATATGACAATACGTAATTTTGAAAGATGGGTCAAGGGGTGCTCGCCGCTAAACTGCCGGCTAGCTAAAGGAGCCAACACTGCCGCACTACGGAAGAAAAATCAAACTCAAAACTTCCCACAGGATTTGGTCAAGAATCATCATATATTTTAGTAGACATCGACAGTATCAGTGAGAGGCCAGTATGCAGTGGCGGAACTAAAACCACTAATAGGTTGGTGGGTACAAAAATGTATAAATCTGCATTGAAATGCACCAGCTGAAGGGCTTTCGGTACTTCTATGTTTAACATTAGTTACATGGCTTGCATTATTCAACATTTGAATAGTTTATAAGTTAACATTTGGAGCAGGTCGTGTGACCTAGCAGACTGTCCATGTCTTCTCTTACCGGGAGATTCAGTTTACTCTACAACTCTTTAAGAGCTACATCGAAAGTGCCATTACTACGTATGAATTCATCTGCATATTCGGATACAATAAAAAAGGGACACGATTTTTTCAGATAAATGTTTTGCACTTGTATTACGCATGTAGCTACGTAGGTTACCGATTTATCTTTGTAACATGTTGAAATGTACAGAGAGTGCATCATAATCAATTTCAATATTGTTTCTTCAAATCCGATTAACCTTGACATAAATGTCTTTTTTTCACTCGAACAAGTAAAGTAAAATTGGCCTATCTGTATAACTGAAACATGGAAAGAACTAAGGAAAAAAGAAGTTATTTGACAACTTTAAACACACGAATAAGAACTACACTACTCAAATGTTCTACGTTATATATACCGAATCTGCCCGTATACGAATCAAGTACACCTTATTGCTATTTCACCAAAAATGACCTAGTTCAAAAACATATATTTATTTTTCAGAATAATCCACCAAAATCATAGTCATTTTCAGATTTTTTCAAATATGTACAGATGATCTGGATAGCACAAAACTTCGAAGGTGTAGTAGAGCGGACAAATCATTTATCCGCTATTTGGATGGACGGATAGGGTAAAGAATGGCCCTCCGGCTTTTGGCGTCGAGAAGGCATAAAAGATGCTGTTTAGTCCTGTTTTATAATTCAGTAAGGGTCAAATTTTCCCCATTTATGACATTAATTAAATGGCGATTTTTACGGTTTCTTTCCTCCTAAGACCTTTAAAAATTACCCTTAATTTAAAATATTCAAACTATGGGCTGAGCTTTATCTCCTAATGATATTTTTTCCTTAGTAGTATATTTTATATGAAAATTTCTGACATTCCTCCATTATGAAAGAGTAATAACTCTGTTCTTCGTGATTTTGTTCAATATATTATGATGTTTAAGGTAGTATATACTATATGTAACTGAATAAATTTTGTTGGATATGACATTTCAATGGCAGTATCATTTTGTAATCTACATATTGATATCAGATGACACCCTATTTATAGGAAAAGATGATACCAAATGAAATACAAGTCCCTAATTTAAATGATATTTAAACTTAATCGAGTTTTCATATTTTAAGAACCATTTTGAGGACTTTGAAAACAATCATGTATACCACACACAGTAAAAGTGTCACTCCCAAATGGGTATATATACACTAAAATTATAATAAAAAATGAAAGTGGTTATTGCAAGAGGATCGGTTTGTGTACGTTGTTAAATGATTGCCTAGTTTGATTCTGAAGGACTCGTCTTGAGGTTAGTGAATATATGTTCATGTATCATTTTACTGGTATACCTTTTTTAGCTAGACCAAATTGAAGTTTTCTCGATCTCTGCATGCTCTTTTTTGTGGCTGTAGATTTTTTATCATTTTTTAGAAAAGACTTATCAGTCAGAATGGTTTAGAAACGATAAAAAGATATTTATACCTATATAAGAATATGTTAGCCAGAATACGTGTATTTTTGGGGTCTATATTGACAACTAACAAGCCTCATTTATGATGTACACATAATGACAAGCGTGCTCGCCTCAAATGGTTGTGGTGGTGTGGGGTTGCTGAGAAATGACCCGGCGAAATGTAGCATAATATTTTTTTTATTCCCTAATCAAGTACTTATAATGCATAAGGGTAAATAATCGGAGAAAAATAATTTGTTAAAATCCGATTTCAAGTCCTTCATTGAACTGGTACCCTCATAACTGTTCGTAATAGGTATAAAAAAATCTGTAAGATTACCTAGTATAGAATGTTAAGTGGTGAGAAAAGTGTACATCAAAAATGGAAAGATAATTGAAGAAGTTTCTTTAAAGAGGCAAATACAATTTTACTACATTTTCTAAAATATCCCATATGGAGTATAATGACTACTTTCCATTTAATTCCATAACTTAAGAAAATTAAATAGCCAACATCGAAGCTGACCAACCATTGTATATGGATATTTACTCCATATCCTTTTATTCACCATATACTCTAAGACACTTCTTAACAACGTATCACGAAGATGGTGATACAACAGAACTATTCCGGTGCCGAAATTAAAATAAGTTTTAAAATAATTCGTGATTCCTTGTTAAATTTTCCACCTAGTGACACAACTTCCAACCAAACACAAACTGTTATATGCTAGTAAATTTTGGTTCGTATATCAAAAAAGTAAAACAAGATATTTGGTTTTTATTAGATTTTGTGTTCGTCTGTCACTGTCCTGGTTTACTGGTAAAACCCTATTTAGACGGACATTCATTGCATCCTCTAAACAATTCAGTTTTGCCGTCAGAACTAGAGATTTTGATTATTGTGGTACATTTTGTATCAGCCTCAGTACGAAGAGTACAAAATAGGTATTGGTTTAAACTAAATAAATTGAAAGTCAGATCCTGAATAATTTTTGTTGTACTTTTTTGGGTATGTGGAGAGAAGTACTCTTACGTGCAAAATTAAACTTCGCACACAAATTCTAAAACTTAATTTTTATCGTAAGGGACCGACCATTTAACTTGAAAGGGGGGGCTATGGTTTTTTTTCTAAAAAAAATATTTTGGATCTGATATTATGTGAAAAAAAATATTTTGGCTGCCAAAATGATGAAAAAAAAATTTCTGAAGGAGGCATTCTGCCCAAAAAAAATAATGTTTATTTTGAAAAAAAAATATTGTGTTGATATGCGTGGAAAAAATAAATAATTTGTTTCGCGCAAAGCGCGAAAAAAATTTTCTGTCCAGAAAAAAAAACATAACCCTCCCCCCTTAAGGTTAAATGGTCGGTCCCTTAACACTGTTATCTAGGAGACTACTGCTTTAATATACTGAAATCCTTATTAAATAAAAATCTATGCATCCTTCCAGCTACTCAGCAATTAAGTGTTTACTTTTGCTTAACACCGTGTGATCTGCTCATCAGCTATATTGTAGCAGAAAACACGTATTTACTTGTACCAGACAAACAGGTTGTGTTACATTAAGTAACAGCTGGAAAACTTCAAGGACAACATTCATTCAGTCGCTAAGTCTGGCTAATTCGTACTTTATTCTTCTAATGTAATTATATCGGTAATATTTCTGTAATAATTATATTTAAACATTTGAAGCGGCAAAATATCCATGCATATATCCCTACCGGTGTGCGATATTTCTGCTCTATTGAAAAGAAGATCAATTCTTTTTACATTAAGTAAGGGTACTTGAAGAAAACGGAAAACGGAAAGAAAGTATTGGTTTGAGCGGTTTTCACAATTTAAAAACGTAAAATCTCAGCATTTCCTATTTGTGCACTTATAACAATTCTTAAGACTAAAAAACAGATATTATGGAATGTAAAATATCAATTGTACAAGGAATAAAACAATAAATTTTGTACGTAATAATTATCGCCTCTAGATCCATCTAAAGGTTCTAGGTAGAGGTGTAGACCTCAAATGAAACACATGACAACAGTTAACTGTGTTAAAAACAGAAAAAATATGTATAATAAAATGATTTTGACAATGCATGCACTATATTATATAGTTTGCTCAATTTCTGCATGTTGAATGCATGTTATGTTATTGAAATTCCGCTGTTTTTAGTATGCAACTCTCTATTAATGTACATCATATCCACGGATATGACCACCTTGGAACACAGGCAACTTCCTCTACTATCGGTTTAGTCAGGGGTTTAGTAATTATCTATTATATATTTCAGTGTTGGAGGTTTATTGAATAAATATTGATTTACCTGCGAACACCTTTCCACGCACTTGATTTTCTACTAAAACCTATCTGATGGCTTCTGCTGTTTGAAGTTTATCTACTAAACCACGGCAGTAAAATACCGAAGGAATAAAGCAAAATTACACAAATCAAAGTCCAGAGACAAGGCAAAAGCAAGAAATCAGGAGACGGAAGACCAAAGACACTACACGCCCACATAACACGCGAACACTACAGATACAGCGCTAAAACCCAAAGCACTAACAGTGTGAAATGTTGAATTACCTTTCCATGCACTCGTACTTCCCCGGCGATTTTCTATCTCTGCTGCTTTTACAATTCAAATATTTCCATTCCTATTGAATTAGACGACCTGACTCTCGTCCACAGCATATTTCAGTTGGTAGTTAACGATTTTGAAATACAGTATTATTTCTTAAAAATCGCTTTTGCATATGCTTCTGCAAAATCTATTAACAGTTTACCATTAAGTGCTTAAAAGCATGTTTCATCGTTCAAAGAGTAGGGGTTCGTCTAGAACTATTTCGTATTTGTACCATGCAGTCTTCTTGAAAGGTTATACACAATATCTACTGAATGGTTTATCAGCCAAAATTTGAGTATTACATAATACACTGATACAGTTAAACTGACTTAGGTTTGAAATGACTAAAATAGTTCGAAACTGTTGTTAACTAATGATTAAAACGTCTCAATATTTTGTACTAGTTGTATGTAGTAATTTAGGCATCCTTCAGAATCTGCTTAAAACTAAATCATCTTTCATGATCCACGTGGATTTCATTAAATGTAAATAAACTGTATATTGAAATTAAATTTTGTTTCTTTGAGATGTTTATTAGGTAAGTTAGTAGATATGTCGGAAATGACATCTTTTGGGACACCCAAGATGATATTTTCGGCATAACTGTCTCTTTTCTGCTTAAAATCATGCCATTTATGCATTAAATTAATTTTACTTTTGTAAACAATGGGTAAAATGAATATCTAAAGTTTGATGGCGTTATAAGTAGTTTTTTTTTTGGTAGAAAGGGGAGAAGTGCAAACCTTTTCGATCGTCCATACTCTTTGCTATGTTGACATCTATTCCCATTTTCAGCACGATAGAGATTCCCTGCTGTATTATCCGCCTTCTCCATGTACATGTACGTGGTGAAATGATTATGGGTATGTTACCCATAACTTGAAGTCACCACGGTCGACATCACAATCTAATGCACCGCTACAAATGTATATCTGTTTCCAAGAAAACAACATATTTTTCCCTTTGAAAGCTGAATTGTTGTTTCTTCAACAGGGTTTGACTTTACTACCAGATTTGACATGTTCAACACGGTGGGTGTCTTATAAGAAGCAGGAGATGCTTACTCTACCTTTGCACCAGATATCACCCATGTTGTTTTATTAGGCTCGTGTTGTACATGTACATCATTGTATATGTGTGTGTGTCTACATTTTGCTTTTCTATGCGGTACTCATACTATATTTTTTAGACTAACGGTTCGGTTTTCGCTGACTATTTATCATCGATAAATAGGGGATAAATGCCGGAATATATTATATTTACACCATGTGAATTACATATTTGTTTTGAGAATTATCAATAATGGCTATAATCGATGATAACTATCCATAACCAATTTGTTAATTGAACGATTATATGGTTTTTGCCTCCTAGCGTATAATTGCACAGCTAAATGATCTTGTTAAAATTCCATGCGATTTATCTCTGCTTGTTCATGTTGTTGCGCCATACTTTTTTTTACAAATGAATACAAAAACATGTTTAATTTGTCACATGTTATGGGAAATTAAAATGGTTTAGAATTTACATGTTTAGGATACATACAAACATACATTTAATGTAATAAACATGCGTAAAAGAAATTTTGGGAAAAACATAACAACAATTATCTCTATCCGGTCTCCGTTGTACATGTAAACAGTTATGTCAGAGCTTGTTGTGCATTTCAAGACAAAACATTGGCTTTTAAGGACAAAATTTATATATTTGTGTGCATTATGTGTGAACTTTAAATTCAAATATGTATGTAAGTATTTTATAATTTTGCATGGGATAGTTATTAATTCAATCCTGTCTATCAATTTTGTTGGAATTGTGCTGTTCAGCAAGAGGAAGTCATAATATTCTGTTGAAGTGAAATATCCAGGTAAATCCTGCAATTTGATTGGTTGCCTTGACAGGGGATATGAGACCGTATCCCCGTGGTAGCAGAATCACAATTTTTAAACGCTTTTAATGGAAAAATTATAACACTTCTAGCAGAATATAAAAGTTATTCGGGCTTCACAGGGGATACGGGTTCATATTCCCTGTCTGTGCCCTTTATCCCCTTCGCCTAACGGCTCAGGGGATATAAAACACAGACAGGGAATATGAAACCGTATCCCCTGTGAAGATTCCCGAATAACATATAATATTACCATTTTTAAAAATGATCATGAGAGAAAGCTACAAAGTTATTTGTATTATCAAATTAAATAATATCAGATTTTCAAACGAGAAGCCGATTAAGTGTTATACTGTATAAGGCTTCTAAAATAATGTTCAGTGGTCATGTCTGTTCAGCCTTATTTGCATCATATATTTGGAATATAATACGAAATAAATATACATCATTCTCATCATACAAGTATAAACATATTGGAACAGAAAAGACAGACAAAACTGCCAATGACATAATTTTGAAGGTGACAACATCTGTGTTGTATTTATGAATTAATTGTTTCCAAATTCTGGGAAAAATATTAAGAGTCACATTGCAACTGTAAAGCTCCAAAGGAATTTAAAAAGATTCCTTTTCGCGTCCTCTTTTTATGTAAAGATTACATGAATACTATAAACTATATAGACGTTTGATATTAATAATAAAATAGGCATTTGCATATCCTGATCAATTTTATTTTAACTGCAAAAACATAGTCATTATAGAGACAAACATAAATATGATTGCATTTTTGTTCAAGTTGGAACAAATTTCGTCCAACCATTTTCTGTTTAACGTTTTAAGCATGTTATTTTATGTTGAACGTCCATGCAGTTTGCAGTAACATTTTAATATATAATAAGACTGTGTTTTATTGAATTATATAACTAACAAAATACAGAAGTTACTGTTAATTTAGTTTCTGCATATGTGCATTTCGACAACTTAAGTCTCTTCATGACACAATTTTTGTATCAAGATTCCAGAATCTATTGAAAAATTGACGTGATCGCCCATCTTTGTAAATAGGAAGATGAATGCTAGCATCAACTGTCTTAACTGTCTCGTCTTTTTTTACATGGTATTGTCTTGTGTTTGGCATGATCTTTGTTTGTTAATTGCTTGTCTAATCACCCTAACCCGAAAATTTCCAGTAGAGGTAGTCTTTCCGTCCTTTACAGCATTTCTGATTTTACATGTAGTTTTTAACATGGTAATATTTGGGTAAAAATTGAATTCGCGACAAGAAAGGAAGAAAATCCGACCATGACGGATTATGTATGCGTACACTCACATTAAGATTTAAGATTTCGGACTGTTATTTTTATAGGTATATTAATGTATCTTTCAAAGTGTAATATTGTATTGGTATATCTATAATAAGTTATTCCATTCCTCACGGCGTCGACGGTTTGATCTAGAACATTAAAACACGTGTTATAAGTCAGTAAGGCATCACAATAGCTTAGGAAAACATTTTATATCATGATTAAATCTCACATTTCTTCAATTATTCAACAAAGGTTGTTTATTTTGTAAAATGACTATAATAAACCTTGCGCAATTTTACTCTTACCCAATTAAAATGAATCATGATACCCGAATGAACTGATTTAGAAGAGCCTATTTGGATTGTTGTTGCATTTAGGTGAGCTATAATCACTCTAGATGACAGAGCAAAATGACCATCACCCGATTGATCAATTTGAGCAAAAATCATTGTATACAACAGCATCGTATTGCAAACAATTTTTACTTAGTGTATACTCGTTTACTAGCTGCCTTGATCTATTTACAGGAAAAAATAATGGAAAAGGAAACCCTGTCACCACATCCGCATTACCAAAGGAAAGTTTCATTCCCATTCCACACTGAACATAGTATACACGCCGGATTATATCACCATGGTGCCAGGAGACCTTCTGTGGCTTACAGAGCTGTCAAGGTAGGTGGTTAGTATACACGCCGGATTATATCACCATGGTGCCAGAAGACCTTCAGTGGCTTACAGAGCTGTCAAGGTATGCGATAACCATTTAAATTAACTAGAGGTTGCATATGTTCTTATTAGTTTCTATTTAACTTCAATTTAGTATTTTTTCCCTCTGAAATTCTGCAATTCCCAACTGATGTTTTGAAAAGTAAGACACATCATAATCTTAAAGGCACGCACGTCGAGTTAGGTTTTTTTGTAAGTAACATTTTTATTTTATAGCTTTCGTTTTGACAGTTTCATTTTCAATTGATAATTTAAAAAACTCAGAATTTAAATTTCAGAGCTTAGGAATTTCCTACGCCGCTATTTTTGCCTAATATTTGATTTCCTGAAGTAATTAAAAATCTTTGTTCCTTATTACTTTTACAACATATTCATTAAACAGATTCGGTGAAGGAAAAGCTATAAATCTGGTTCTGGCTTTAAAGGAAAACAAAAATTAATTTGATAAAAAAAAATATTTCCTTAAAAATCACTTCTACAAGGGTATTCATATAAGAAATTGTTGTTTCACAATTTATCTCTTATTCCATAATTTTTATTTCCTAATGATTCCAAACAACATGATACTTGTAAGTATGAATAAATATATACATGTAATAGATTTTGAAGTTATCTCCCTATGCAGTTACTTGCCCTATCATTCTATGTAAATGTATTTGAATTTGAGTTTTTGCGTTCCGACAAATTTCGTTTTCATTTTAAAAACAAATACACAAAAAAATCCCCAAATTCTATAATAGGACATTGTTTAATTACAGACACTTTAAAACTTCGAATAAGTTGACAAAATCAAGTCATTCTAATTATTTTGAATTTCGTGCATATTTTGTCCTCAACAACTTGTGACGATTTTAACATAAATGCGTCTTTTAGACGAACTATCAGTACAATTATGGCTTTATACGCCACTTATTCTATGCAACAAAATAAGGAATATGTAACTAGAAATTGACATATTTGACTTTACAATAATATCAAACCTTAATTTCTAGGTTTGTTTAGTCTGTGTTTTTGTTTATTCCAAATTGAAAATAAATAAAAGTATCCGGGGCACCTGATGTCGCTCTTGGTTAAATGGGAGTTCACACTGTCAGCGTTTTGAACCCCCGTCATACTGGGACGAAGACCATCAAGCTCTTAGTACGTTCTAAAAACTTTGTGGAACGTAGTGAAAACGGGATAAAGATATAGCTTTACAGTTTTTACAACGATTTCTCTGTTATATGGGTTTTCCTTACTGGTCTCTTCCTTTGATCGATTCGGACTTTTGTTGTACGTCTTGATTTTTAATTTTAAAATTAGTTTTTTTGTGTTGTCTTGTATACATGTAAAATACTGTAAAATTTTGGTTTTTTCTCCATATTGATTTTTGTGGTAACGATTTGTCCTTGTTGATGTCTGAATACTATGGAGATTTACAAAAGCTTTTAAATTTCAAAATTTTTACCTTGGTATACTCTTTGTGGGTTAGAGAAGTAACACGTACTATGAATTTAATTGGTTTTGTCTAAGGGATTAGAAAATGACATTTACCAATCAGCTGCCGAAGAGATCTTAAAAACAATTATTTTTCACTGATAGTGTGACGGGTGTCTTTAGCCGGACATGACATGCTTACCATTCCAGAGCACCTGATGTCACTCCCGGGTTTCATGGAAGTCCACACTATAAGTGCCTTAGTTCTAAATCTTGTTTAAACAATGAAAGGATATGGAGTAAATGCACATGAGACAAAGTCTCTACAAATACATGGTATAAACAAGCAAAGGAACAACGCTTTTATGGTTGTTCTTCCGGCATCTTGAAGTCACCATGAGGCCTTCAACAATGAGCTCTACTCATACCTCACAGCAAGTTCAAGACGGCCCCTAGCACCGGTTTGAGCGTAATTTCCTTGCTTATTATCGAATAACGCTACATCCATGTCTTTGCTGGTCATTGATACGGGATCGCGGGATGGTGTAGTTAGATCCATGTCTTGTGGCCGTCTCGTGTCTTTGTTTTTCTATGTCTCATGTCTCTGACTTTGAGTTTTGTAATACATCATCACTTGTTCCTTCGGTGTTCTATTGCCGTTATCATTAGAAAAGAAGAAATTATTTACATGCCAAAGTTGTGTTTATTTTTACACTGAAATTGTCTGTTAAACATAATTCTAATTGACTTAAGCTTTCTGTCAAGCAGGTAAGGAAGCACGACTAATACAAAGAACAAAACACTTTAATCAACGCTTTATAGAACAGAAGTTTTATATTTGATCATTTACCATCCACAATAGACGTATCAGAGTTCTACTTTTGGGTTTTTAGCGTTGTAACCGTTCTTTGATGCTGTAAAAATCAAAGTGACAACAAAGTTAACACCAATAAATGAAACATACTTTACACAACGTTTTCTAAAGCATTAGAATTATATAATCCTATGTGAACTAGATATATGTTTTATTAGTATGCACCAGAGTGTTTGTATTGTTTATTTAAGGGCTTAACGTCCACTCAGAAATATAATAGAAATATACTGAATTTGATGCAAGCAGAAAAGTGTCAGGACTAAACATTTCAAACGCCAGTTGTAAGAGAGCTTCGCCAATAATGTTTGTCGGCGATCTCATATCCATGGACTAAACAAGGCATGAATAAGGCATTGTTTGACAATTAGCAATGAATTCCACTCAAACTGGTGCTAGGGGCCGAGTTGAAAGTACTATGAGGTATGATCAAAGCTCATTTTTAAAGGCATCGTGGTGAATTCAAGATGAATAACAACAATCAAAGCGTTGTTCCATTGCTTGGTTCTACCAAGTATTTTAAGAGACTTTTTCACATGTGCATTTACTCCATATCCTTTCAATTTTTATTTTGTAACATCAACGGAACACTTTAAAGAGAAAACTGTAGATTTTTCAGCATTCCGGGCAACTCAACTTAATATGAAAACATATGTTTTGATTTATCATGGTTTCTGCAGAATCTAAATTCTAATGCAACATTTATATAACGATGGTTTTGATTGGTCGAAACTGACTGTTAATTCCACCATCTACACACCTGTGACAAAGTAGGTTCCCTGTTTAGTCTGGTTCCTAATATTGTTACAAATTCACGAGTTAAAAATAAAACATGAAATTGATTTGTTGCATTAGAATCGCAATAACAGTACATTATTTGAATACCCGAGNCCTATAAACTGCATTTTGACCGTCAAATCTACGATTGACGCTCTCGGGTATTCAAATAATGTACTGTTATTGCTTAATTATAGCCAAAATCAGCTGAGGACAGAGCTGTGCACGAGAGAGATATCCCTTAGTTAAACAATTTTTTTTTAAATTCCAGAAAGTTTAAAAGTGTTTTGGCTGAAAATGATTCCAATGGTCTATTGTACATGTTGGATAAGTTCTGTTCTCTACTTTTTTCGAACAGACATGTAATTAATTTTCATGTTCTTGAAACTACTTAATTGTTCGGTCAACCCTTTAGTTCCATTTTATGTTCTGTAAACGATTTGTTCGGACAGTCTTATAGTTCCTTTGTTTTTTCTATTCACAGCGTATTGGGCAATTTTGTAGTTTCATTATGTTCTTTATTCCATGTGCACGACCAGTCCTGATATTTATTGTATGTTCTGAAAACTGCATGGCAGTCCATTTTCTCTAATTTAAGTGTTCGGATATTCCAGTAGTTCATTATAATGTTCTGTAAACTACGAGTTTGGACTGTCCGGAAATTCCATTTTATGCTTTGCAAACTACGTGTTCGGACACTCCTGCAGTAACCATTTTCTGATTATTTATTTGATAAAATTCAAGTCATTTAGTTTATGAAACAACGGCAGTAGAATACCAAAGGAAAAAAGGAGTGAAATTTACATAAATCGAAGTCCAAAGACACGGCCAAAACGAGAACACAAACAATAACGTTAGATACAAAAACAATGACGTTAGACAGGTACAACGCACAGAAACAGAAATTACAACATTCAAAACAAAAGCACTCACAGTTTCACCTGAGAGTGACATCAGGTGCTCCGGAAGGGTACGCATGTCCTGCTCTGTTAACAGCACCCGTCACACTGTGAGTGATTCAATCC